>LD344867.1:570161-591402 GCA_001465055.1 Ptychodera flava
AGAAGAGAGAGAGAGAGAGAGAGAGAGAGAGAGAGAGAGAGAAAGAGACAGACAGACAGACAGACAGACAGACAGAGTGAGAGAGACAGAGAGAGGGAGAGAGAGACAGAGAGACAGAGAGAGAGAGAAAGAGAGGGGGATGGAGAAGGATGGATATGCGATGTGTGTTAAGAATGATGTGTAATTAAAGATAAAATCTGAGACACAAAAATTAACTATGCAGCATAAACGAATTTTTTAAAAGAAGTAATATGGGCCAAGCCCCCCTGCAAAATATCTGAAAGTAAAGTTAGAGAAACTAAAAAGGTAATATACATGACAAGGGGGATTTCATGTTCTGTGGGAATAAACTGGTGAAATGATTTGTACGCCATACAAACAAAGCTAGACTGCAATACTCGACAGATTAACTTGTTACAGGCGGTGATGTTTCTGTACGTAAAAACGACTGATCGATACGAATGGGGAAGAACAATCGGGGCTCTATGAATTGATTTTTATCAATAACATTTACATATGCGATATGAAATCTATTTATGCTGTGACGGAAAATTCATTGTATAGTGTTTTTATTAACAAGGTGGATGTACAAGAGCGAGCGAGTTAGAGAGAGAGGGAGATTCGACGATGCGAGCTTGTCTATGGTAGGCTTGGTAAGTGAAAAGCAAGCCAACATCGATGCTTTCAGTTGGATTTCTGAAAAGAGCGCTGCGGACCACACACGAGCCGATTACACACGCATAAAAGACGGAAAATCGTTTAAAAACTCTTTTACTATTGAGAACAAGTCTGTTGAAAAAACCCACCAGCCTGTTTGCGCGCATTTCGAATTGGACCGTTTACGTGGATACAGCCCGGGCCTATACAGTTTTCTTCGACTTGCTACCGCTTGAGGGAAACAAAGTCACGCGTTATGGGCGCCTTTTGTGAGTTGCTGCATAGAATCAACGAAAGGGGAAATGTTTTGTCAGAAGCTCGAGATGCAGACAAGACTGCTTGTAGCCCGGAGAGTCATTTTATTCACTCCGTGGGGCTTTTTTACGTGGTTCTATGGGGGACAAAGAAAAGCGGAAAACATGATCATGCATACGAAAGCGAGTTCTAGCTTTGTACACAATACGTTTACTTTTGCAATTTTCTGAAACAAAGCAAGGGCATTGAGAGTTCATACAAGTTTAACAGAACGCCACATTCAGTTGAACATTATTTAGTCAAAAACACGCGGGTAGTTTACCAACGCTTGCACAACTGTCACACTGAACCGCTACAAAACTGAAATTTCCACGTTCTTGAAACAAATTTGCGATTGAAAAAATCATATGTGAATTTAAAAGTTGGTACTTTTTTTGAATTACATAAATATTTTATAACTGACATTTTGACAAAATAAAAAAAGTGATACTTAATATGGAAAAATAATCCCAATTAAAAAAATAACAATGCTTTCAAGTTTTGATAGAATTCAAAACAAATAAAAACAATAGACAAGGAACTTTTGTACTGTAACTTTTCAGCGAGTGGAATGGCTCTGCGCTATTCATTATTGATAATAAAACCTGTTCGCTTGCCTTCATTCAGAGCATTATCTTTATTAGCATCGCTCGTTCATTTTCCCGCCCAGACTGCATAAAAATTGTTCAGGCATGGTGTGATCGAGACAAGATGGCCGACATCGGCAGCCATTGTGGATATATTAGTTTTTAGATGCGACACACACCGTTAGTTACTCTGCATACAGATTGCCTTGTATCGAAGGCGAAGCTCCTGGGAGCGCTGACCCGATTTCCGAAGATTACCTGTTAACTTTTGCAGCTCACTTTTGCAGAAATATTTACATCTCTTCACAATATGGTGATGAGGATTGTTGACATGTCGTATCGACATAAGAAAACAATACAAACATACAAATATTATAAACGTATTTACGTCCATCGAAAATGTACTTCATCGACGTCACACTGCGTATGGCTTTCTATATTTTTTGTCAAACTTCTTTTTGTTTGTGTACAGAAAATTCTGACAGCCGACATTTTCTTTACAAAAATTGGCGGGAGGGAAGAGGTCGTCTGCTATGTTGATATTCTCTTCATGACTTCATCATTCTATTACATTTACTTGGGCACAATCTCATGTGGCTAGGAATGACTCTCAACTGATTACGAGTCTCAGTTGGGCTACAGATTTCGCTCAAAACCAAATTACACCGGAAAATGAAGAGTTCTCGACTTCTCAGAAAAAAGGAATTGTCTGCGTCCTCAAAAATTCATGGAGTTGACCAACGTTGTCAGAAATTGAATACTAATAGGGGCCTCAGCGCGTGAATAATTCATGGAGGCAAGAAATTGCAAGTTGGCCCGCCAAACGAACGAAGTGCTGCCGTCAGGCAGTTGCGTGTCGCGTCTGCTCGATACTGACTCGATTCAACAATGCCCCGCAAAATGTGGTTTTGAGTGCAATTCCCACAATTTAAGTTCAAATGAAAGACAACCTCAATATGGTTATAATGTTGACCGGCCGGGATCGATTTAAACGTTCTTTTTATCCTTTTCACTTGGCTCATTGTCACAGCAGTTTCGGGATAATAATAAGAAAAAGGAGACGCAGAATACAGTCATACAGTCCATCTTGTCAGAGGTCCCCACAAAGCGGCTGTCATGCAGATAAGCCTGACGGAAGACAGACATTACTCCGCGCCCTTTTTTTTCAACGCACACAGTTCTTTCTTTTCGCTGTACTGGAAAATATAATCCTCAACGCAGTGGGCATTCAAAAGCAATATCTGGGAGTGAGCTGGACAGGGGGTCGTCTGCTCCAATTTACTGGCAAATTAATTTAATCGAGACCAGTGAAAATGGAGAGACAGTTGACTCCAAAAAATGTAAAATTCTATTATGTTCAAACCCACGTGACTGGAGAGGTTAAAGCTACCAAGATGTGAGGGAGTCCCGGTGTTTCTAGCTTCGTGTTATGCTCGTGCGGGGAAAGCGGGGAGAGGGGGGGGAGGTAATAACCCAGGTGACAACGCGATGGAATAAGGAAATTAGAATGGTCCCCGACTCAGTATCGAATTAAACAGCGGAAAGATGAAACAAGGGGTGACGGAAATGACACTGATTTTCGGGATCTGTTTATCAACGATTTCAGACGTCGCGGGGATGCCTCAATCTTTTTGTCCAAGGATATTTGGGACGCCGTTTGGTAGAGATCACACAACACCGCCAGTTTAAAAGGGGAGGAGTACTAGCCAATGCGATGTGTAATGTTAATGAAGAAGGTGTCCATACAAAGCTTTCTATTACAGATACGTTCGGAATGCTTTTCTGAATCCCCCATAAAAACGAAGGAATTGCGAAGCCCCGAACGAGTCCTGTACTCACCAAACAAAAATTACAGCTGCAGACAGCGAGCATTCCCGCTCGGGTTTTTTCGCTCGAATCAGGTGTTAAGCGGTAGTCTCAACCATGATTTGCCGCTTCCCCGTGGATTTATTTTGGTTCAGGCAAGAGCTGTTTCACTTTTGCGAGACATCTGTTCCGCGGCGCCTTTGTAGGAAAGCAATTGTACTGCATGCACTCATAGAAAAAAAGGAGACTCCATGATTACGTCAGTTAGCCGCCGATCGGTCAAACTTCAGAGAGCTCAAAAACTCGCGTGGCCTTGGACGAGAGGCTCCACTGTCCGCAGATGAACTGACCACAGACGGTGAGGAGGATCACAGCGGACAGATCAAGTATATCCCCAAGCGGATGCTCGAAAAAACCTCGAACACGTGGACCCGGAGAGTTGGCTATTCCGAGTGATAGCGGGACGTTGGCTGTCGTTCGTAAGGTGCACGCTTTCCTAAGCCAGCGGCTGGCAGTACAAAAAGAGCTACGGTGTCAGTTACATTTAGTTTGCATTTGTATAGGAAAGCGACTGATCCAATTATCGCATGTACTGTGTTTAGATTCCGCAATTTAACAAAGTAAAAGAGAAGTCGGTGATTTCGGCGTCTCTGAGTACACAGCATAATCCGCCCTGTTATGCAACCCCTTCCATTTATAACCAATCTAGACTGCTATGTAGCCGCTTGCACCGTTCTTGTTTTGTCAAATTTTAATGACGGGGCACTTTTTCGTTCATTTGATAGACAACAGGCGTTGCATAAATTCGCAACGGATCGCCTATCAAAGCTGCCGAAGGCCTAACCCCTGAGAGCCGAGCATTGAGAGAAGGGACTTCGTATTTCGCTAAATTGCAATATTTGTCGTGGCTTTTACAAATGTTTGCCCACTGCCGAAGACAGACAGTCCCTTGGTGTCGCCCTGTTGACCGAGTCTGTTGGTACTTGGACGCCGTTGAAACACACACACACAATACATCGGAAACAACAAGCGCACACATTCAAAATGAATATGACGTACGAAAATTAACGACAGTCGTCACGAAGGTAATAATGCTGAATGACAGCGTGGTACAATAACACTCAGCCACAAATTCGATTTTTTCGAAAATTTGAACTTTGATAGAAAGTCGGACATTGAAATGTGACCTAGCGCAACGACGGACCAAAAATTACCTGAAAATACCCTTAAAAAGCGCTTTCTTTGACAGTAAGCAGCGCGAAAGCGTGTTGAACGCGAACGCTTAGCTTTACCGTACACAATGAATGAAAAACTAACCAAGCAGGTTTTCTGTGAATGAAACTAGTGTGACCTTTGACCTGTGTGCCGATGGGGTTATAGCCTTTAGCGAGCACAGTGTTGACGTATATGCACTTCGCACCTGTCAGACGAGACTACCCTGCGTGAAGTGTCTGTTCGTCGTTTCGGATTCTGTCGTTCGGAAACATTGACATAAAAACCTGCTCAAATCAGTCCACGGAATGCTTAGCAAAGAGGATATTTCTCAAAAATAAATATTGTCCAATGCTTCAAAAGTCGCATTAGGTTTCGGCAGCTGCCAGGCTACCTGTTCGACAGCAGATACTGATCTCCGCTCTGTTTCTGTGAAAGGAACATTTTCAGACTGCCCTTCATGTAAATTCTTCAAATGATAAACGGGTAACAACAATTTAGGAAAGCGGACGGAAACTATTTATCGACGCAATCAACGATACGCAGACTATCGAATAATTTTCACCGATGGCGCCAAAATATGCCCGCCAGGTTTTTTATCTGACCTTTCTTGATTTCTAGTGCCGACACTCGTTACTTTTTCAGAGATTTACAACTACCGACCGGAGATCAACTGTGTGTCTTGCCTTTTGTTTTTATTTGAATCTGATGTAAATTAGAGTGTCAAAATTCAGCGATGTGGCGGTGACCGCAGAGATCAGAATGTTGGACATTGAAATCGGGTTGTCTGTGATCTTGTTGATAGCTTTATTACGACACGATCCAAACGTTGTCTGTCGAAAACGCTCGAGTGAACACAGGAGTGCGATTTCAAAGCAGATGTACAAATTGTGGGTGTCTCGGAGGACCCGATTGACTAACCCTCACAAAGCGTCGGCCGCATCTTTCGTTTGGTGATGCAGTGTTCCGAAATGTAATTAGTCGGATCAATAGTCCTGTCTTACACCTCAAAACCGGTATTTGGACAAATCGACTACTTTGTTTACTCACCGGACACTCCACTCAAGGTCGGGGGTCGATTTGGGGCGGCGTTCGTAAATTAACATGGTAATTAGATTAGAAGATTGAGGAGTGATGAGAGACAAAGCACAGTCGCGCCAATAGTAGGACCAAAAAGGCACATACAAAAAGTTGACAACATTTTGCAGTCTTGACGATTTATTATCAGCAATCATGACGCATTTTGACTAAAAATATTTGAAACGAACAGAGTATATTAGAAATGGAGAGAGAGTTAATAGACAAATACCACTCTGTGATGGGAACATGTTTTCTAAACGATGATGACGTCAAAAAAATAGGATGACCGAAAAATTATGCTTACAAATGCATACTGAATAGACGATTTCAAGCGCGGGTAATGATGAAAATGATTTTGTAAACTGCCACATGCCGCTGATGTTGGAACGGCTGATTCATTCAAGCAATGGAAATATCAGATGCAAAGTGCCAAGTAGGGAGGTACAGGACCTAAGTTCTAGGGCGCCCTCCCCCTTACAGCCATCTCTTGTCGTGTAACAGCACCAGATAATGACAGACTTACCATAGGAAGAGCAGTAAGACATGTGGTGGTAAGTTAGTTGACAGATACAGATGTGTAGAAAATCAAGAGGAAAGCACATGACATTAGGTGGCAGACGACAATTTTTGGAAAGCGAGAAATGAATGAAATGTTGCGTTATGATATCACGCTTTAAAACAAAATTATGGTAAAGTAACACTCGAACTTATCAAACTTATCTTCAGCTAAAATTTTCGTTCAAACTTCAAGTTTTTGATCATACATTGTATAGTCTGAACAGTTTTCATATTTTTTTAACAACTCGGAAACAAATTAATGTCATTATGTACCTTTAACATGTAAAATTAAATGCGTTATATGAAAGTGAAATCTATAAATAGAAGAAAATGCTACAATATCCCGCAAATTTATTCAAATTAAGTCAAATTTTGTCACGTGACAAATGATGCAATATTTTTCTCCACGCATGCCTACACTGCACCCCCTTCATTTTTTTACTAGTGCATCATAAAGTGATGTAATAGATTTGACAACACACACAGCGAGCGAGCAACATTCACGAAACGTTACCAGGTACCAAAAGTAGAGATGCCCTATCATACGTAATTGGCATCTTAATCGACTTTTTAAATTAATACTGGTGGGCACACTCGCCGATTTGTCGATCGCAGATACACACGATGATAGTTGCTTTGACAGAGATTGAGGGGAGCTGTCCACGGCGAACGCGCCTCGCCGTCAACGCTGTTATGAAAACGACGAATGTTACTCGACATTTGGTCAGCTTTCATTATGCTTGTCTTATAATTCGCATTAGAGTTCTGACGTTGCATTAGATGTGATGACGGGGCCCAGAGCCGCCCTCGGCAAACTTTTGAAGAGTGATTCATCATTTCAAGTTAAGTCAACGCATCATACGACGAGTAGTGGAGAGAATGGTTGGAGGTCTTCTGCTAATAAAAATGTCATACGTGCGAAGTTGCCATGGAGATGATACTAGCGAGAGCCCTTTGAGGGACATGCAGAGAGTCGCGTGCAGACATCCACACAGACAGCGACTTTCTAAACTGTTATTAGCGACTTTGGTTTAGAATGCGACTGGGCAGTTTGAAATAATTTGCAGATTTTCCAATACTTTTCTGATCTACCACTTGTGGGGGCTCATTTTGAAGGTCTTGGTTACATTAAATGTCCTTTTGTAGAAATCGAAAATTTATTTTTCCCTTAGACTCTGACTGAAACAAGGATGGCGGCCATTTTAAATTTTAAATATCGATAAAAAAAAAAAAAAATAATTAGGTAATTTGTTCTCTAGAGCCTAATTTTACTTGGATGACCTATGAGCGACATTTATTCTAAATTTCGAAAGGAAATGAAAGTTTGAGCAAAGGTTTAAGAGTTTCAATTTCATGGTACAAACTATCTGTCTTCATTTTCCATTGTTTTTGTTGCACCTGTTAAGGTTAGTATGCGCCTCGAAAGTGAAAGACTTAAACTTTTGCACAAACTTTCCGCAAGGAATCTCTAAACCATTCTCTTTCAAAATCAACAGTAGCAAAATGTGGTCACCGTGCAAACTTTGGCACTAGAGAAACAATTTACCCAAGATTTACGAATATTTTAAATGCAAAATGGCCACCATCCTTAAGGTAACTCTATGAAGAAGAACCGAATTTTCAATTTTTCAAAAACCAAAACGGTCAAAATTTTTCTTACACCGAGCATTTTAAAATGAGCCCAACAAGTGGTAGATCAGAAAAAAGACAGTTAAAGTTTGATAGTCCTAATAGGCGCAATTTATTATTCCATGCTAAAATTCAATCGGGCGCGAGACATTGTTTTGGTTGCTGCAGACAGCAATTCGGATAAATTTTGTCGTCTGCGCCTGTCTTCATTGCTACAGCTTCGTGGTTGAATCCCTTGAAGTGTAATCTTCATATTCGTGACCCAGCCACCTTCATCAAAACTGATCTTAAAAGGGTGTGGAACAAGTACAAAGACAATTCATTCAAGAAGTTTTGGTCAATTGGGGTCTGAAAATGTCAAGTGTTTCTGCAATACCATAAGAGTTCCGCCATAATCATAATATCACCGTTACAAAGCCAATCTTGCTGCTCTTACAGAAGTAGTTTACGAAAGTAGCTTCAAAGATTCGGACGGATATTTATATTTGTATATAATTATGGAAATGCGACGTCTGTAGCTATCAGCCCTATTGCAGATTCAACAACAATGCAAAACGTCGTCGGTATTTCTGGTGATTATTCACTTTTGCGCGCGTAAATTTAACAATTGGACTATAAAAACAGAGAATTGAATGCCTAGTTCGGCATGGGAAGTATGGCAAAATATTTCAAATATTTATTTTATAGATTTTTCCTGAATATGTTCAAGTTGAACATGACATCCCGAAGACTTCAGTTTTGTGACATAATTGGAGTTATATCGCTATAGCTGATTGAGTTAAAGAATCTTTATGCGCATGAAGGCATCTCTGATGAAAAATTCCGAATTTTCTCACTTGGCATTATCACCAGATTTGATAATTATATTAATCTCTTCTGAATGAGCCTGTAATATTAGCCACAATACACGTTCTTTTTACAATAATATCATTAATATTTCGTCCCGAGTTCCTTTGGCGACTAAACTTCATCAAATGGTCCTTACTTTCCGACTACAACAGAAAACCTGGCCAAGCGGCTTTCCGGCCATGAAACTAAACGTGCTGACGTTCCCGCCAATTCTACAGAGTGTATTTGCGCAGAAAAGGTTGTGCAATTTTACCCTGCGAGAGTAACGATGACTTCAGTACAGTAATATGATTAGTTGGAAATGAAGTGGTTCAAAATAAACATGCCTATCGCTGAAGAGCCTTCCAAAATAAAGTAGAAATTTAACGTAAGCACGATTGGGAAAAGGAATGAGTTTAAAACACGACCTGAGAGCGACAATTTATCTTAATATTTCCCGCTATATAGAGACGTCTCCTTCGCTTGAAATCAACATTACCCTAAAGTATGGTCGCTGCGGAACTTTCCAACTCAATTTGCAATCTTCAGGTAGGGGGAAACGCTGATATGCTATATGTAAAGATTTATTTCTGGCGCTCAAATCTTGAAAAGGGACTGTCCTAATACCAACAAAATGGCGCTAACGGTGCACATATTGAGTATACAGAGTGAGGATTTTCTAGGCCAGCCAAAAACACATTTTTACAACTTCGAACGCAGTCCCTCCACACACACACACACATGGAGAGGCTGTGCTTCGAATTATCACTTAAACTCCGTTTCGAACACCAATATAATAATGTATGAAGATTGCAAATTTGATGAGATGTACGCCAAGCGAGAAACAGAGTTAGTTAGTTGGTTGGTTAGTCAGATATTTTATTCAGTTTGTTATTTAGTTAGTTCACCAGTTTTTCAGATAGTTGGTCAGTAAGTTGAGTAGTATGCTATCTAGTTATCCATTTTTCCATTTTTGCTAGGAGGACTACAAACGTCGATATCTCTCGAAATACAACTTGTAACGGTTCGTACTCTTAAATACCCCCCAGTACACATCGTCAGTCACGTGATACAAAATGGCGGCAATTAAGATATTGTTTGTAGTTTTGTTCGATATACCAATTTTCTGAGCTCAAAAGTGTGTCGAAATGTCTCATGGGATTCCTGACGTCGCTGTACCACTCTAGCACTGAGTCCTTGCTTGCAACAGGTTAGAATCTGAACTTGAATATGAGCCCTTCTATTCTGACATAACGTTAATAGTACTAGTATAGTGTATATTTGTGGCCATGCTGTAATTATGGACTGTTTTTATGAAAATATTATAGTTATTATAGTAACATGAGGTCAAAATTACATATTCTTTACAACACAAGTAACAATGTGACCAGGGAAACCTCCCAGCCCTATTGACTTATATGTCACTTTGAAAACAAAAACAGAGAAAAAACGGGTGTACAATACACAATAGCAAAGGTATAAATTACTCTAAGTGAGCCTTTACAAACTTTCTTTTCTTCGGAGAAATGCTTTTTCAATACATTTTGCTGTGTTTCTAACATTATATTGTTGAAATATTAGCTTTAACTTTTCTGTGTCTGAATATAACTAACTTGAACTTGTGTGAGACATTTCATATAAGTTGACCTTAAATCATCATAAAATGCACAATGCAATAGAAAGTGAATCTCGTTTTCAATAGAATTACTCTGATAAAATTCACAAAGCCTTCTATCTAAACTCATGACGAAATCTTCCACTTTCAATTATTATTATATACTTGAAAAGTCAAGTTTGTCATATATTTAAGGTAGTATGCGCCTCGAAAGTGAAAGACAAACTTTTGCTCAAACTTTCCTTAAAGAATGTTTCAATCGCTCTCTTTCAAAATCAAGAATAAAATCGGGGTCGCCGTTCAATGTTTGGATCAGAGAAATGAATTACTCAAGATTTGCCAACATTTGAAATTCAAAATGGCCGCCATCTGTGTTAACTCTATAAGGAAATAGTAAAATTTTCGATTTTCGAAAAACTAAGCAGGTAAAAAGTTCTCTTACACCAAGAGCTTTGAAATGAATCCCAACAAGTGGTAGATCAGAAAAAAATGAAAAAAGTTTGAGAGTCCAAATATCTGTCCCCGAGACGCGATCTAACTTAAGCACCTGGTTTTCCCGGTAACGTAGCATAAAGATGGCAGCTTGATTAGTAACAAGGTCTACCAGCCGGGTAAAATTTATGACACATTTTGCAAAGTTAGCAAAGCGTCGGCTGGCGTTCCCAAAACGGTCAGTCTGTAGTTACATGATTTAGACACGATAATGGCAGGTGGGATATTTAATAGTGTATTATCTTAAGTTGAAATGAAAAATATGAAACCTCGTTCGAGCACAATTTTGATCAGATTTATTCGAGTGCACTGCGCGTTACTGACGTTATGTAAAGAGTTTCCAAATTTTTCGTCAGCAGTAGAGCGGCAGTTTATACGTTAACTCTAGATCGAACTGTACTTTTTGCAAAGCTCATCTTATCACTTGATAATTTTATTCATTGATGTAGGATTTCATGATCGTCTCGCTTGGATGGCTCTGTAAGGACGTGTACTGCAAAGATCAAACATAAACTTGAATTTCAATTAGCGTGGGACACCAGCGGCGTGCTTGCTAGTCACAACGCGATGATAAGGAAATCCTTGGGTAGTGGCGGAAATCCCTTGGGTAGAGGTTGGTGATGGTACGGTCTCTTTACGGCAATACGGGTGATCATGACTCATTTGACAACGTGGAAATCAGACTTAAAGAGAAAGACATTGGTAATGAACAGTCACCTTGTTGTTCTATAAAACGAGACCCTGAGCGATCGTTGACCTTTGACCCTCAAAAGTCATTGACCTTGTGTATGTATTGCATGTGCAGCACACACACACACACACACACACACACACACATATATATATATATATATATATATATATATAAATGTGTGTGTGTATTTGTGTGTATGCATGAATACACACAAATAAACACATCTGTAGATAGATAGATAGATAGAGAGAGAGAGAGAGAGAGAGAGAGAGAGAGAGAGAGAGAGAGAGAGAACCTGAGGCAGACAGGCAGAGAGACAGACAAACAAACAGATAGATAGATAGATAGTTAGATAGATAGATAGATAGATAGTACAAGTAATACTGTACCATCTAAGTTTCATGGATCCTGCAATCATCAGACATGTTCTGTCCGTCTGATGATTGTTTTGATTGCTTATCTGTTTATCCATCCATCAATTTTTTTCTCTATCTACCTTTCTATCTATCTATCTATCTATCTATCTATCTATCTATCTATCTATCTATCTATCTATCTATCTATCTATCTATCTATCTATCTATCTATCTATCTATCTATCTATTTATCTATCTACCTATCCGTCTATCTATCTATCTATCTATCTATCTATCTATTTATCTATCTATCTATCTATCTATCTATTTATTTTTCTTTCTATCTGACAATCAATTAAATCACTGAAATACTGTATATATATATATATATATATATATATATATATATATATATATATATATATATATATATATATATATATATATATATATATATATATATATATATATATATATATATATATATAATGTTTGCAACATTCCGAGAGTAACATGGAAAGTGTTACTGCAATTCAGCTCAAATCATTGTGTGACAGAAGTGTCACATTGCCGAATCGTAGAATTTTATGATAATCCCTTATTTATCCATGTTTTCCCAAGGAACAGCATTTTTCGCGCTGCTGTTGTTGTACGCCTACATAAGTTTGAATTGTTCAAAGAAGAAAACTGTCTTGACGCGAACTTGAGGAAAAATGTATTTCAATATGGTGGACTTAAAAGTGATAGTCAATCAGTATATTAGACGTTTTAGTGAGATCTAGTAAATCTTAATTGGCTTAGTAACGGTGTAAACACTACTGTAACGTAATACCTGCAAACTCACACTCATAAATTTACCTCGTGTTAAGTCAGCCTGAGACTTCTTTTTATGAATGAACTTACAAAGGTACGTGACGTTGTGCGCAATCCCATAAACCCTAGCGATGACAGTATCTCGGCCCATGAACCTGGATAACTTGATCGAGAATCTCAACATTAAAGTTACAGGGCTTTGCAACTTGTAAACGGTGCATCTTTAAAATCTTTCTATGCCATTTCTATGTAAAAAAAAATTCCATTGACCATGGATATTGTCTATCTAATCAAAAATATTAAGAATATGATATCATCAAATCGGATCATAAAAAAGATGTACAAACTGCGATGAATCTCGTAATCCTTGATATTGCCACGAGGAGGATAGAGACACTGAACTGATATATATATATATATATATATATATATATATATATATATATATATATATATATATATATATCGTTTGTTCGTACATTCATTTTATATATATATATATATATATATATATATATATATATATATATAAAGTGAGTGTGCGTATGTAACGAAATGTATGCTTCTTGGCTTTCTATTACTTATGTGTGTCTTGATATATGTATGCATGTATGCATGTACGTATTCAGTTGTGTATGTATGTATGGTCGTATATTTGCAAATGTGTATGCATGCATATGTATGTATGTTATATGTATGTTATATGTATGTATGTATGTATGTATGTATGTATGTATGTATGTATGTATGTATGTATGTATGTATGTATGTATGTATGTATGTATGTATGTATGTATGTATGTGTATTGTATTTATATGTCTGTTTCTGCATACATATCGAATTATGTCTGTACGCATATACAAGCATGCTGATGCCTGTTTACGTTCGCAAAATCTGCCTAAAGATGAAAATAAAGAAGTATTTTTTCTTGAATAGATAGCCGCCATCGGTTTTGTCCCTATCTACCCCTGAGTTTGCCGCAAAAATCCTCAGTAAGACAGTAAGACCCAAAAAATCTTTAAATTTTACCTAATAAGGCCGCTTATCTAAAGTAATTTGTCATTCTGCCAAAATGTCCCATCTGAAATCGCTTTATAACCGACAGGAAGTAGAAGGAATAGTGACAATCGCACCTGCCGATCCCTTCAAATGCAAGATTTTTATTCTTTTCGCTTTTTTTCCCGCCAATATGCACACGACAATTCCTCGCGAAAAAGTAAGCGCGCGATTCTCGGTGACAGGTTGATAAATCGAGACAAACGGTGAACACCACATGGTCGTTTTGTTCGAACAAAAGACGGCTTGCCGCTCAAATGATATCCGTGAATAGGATGATTTCTGTTACAAATCCCCGGTTCGACTTCTTTGTAATGGCGCTACCTCGTCTGTCTCTGTCATATTTCAAAAGCTAGACTCCTCAAAGCGCCACTTTCTACTTATCCCAGCCAGAGGGACGTTCTATTCATTGGATATTGTACACTACCGCTCCAAGTCAACAATGTCTTTTCCGTCAACACATCCAGTCCCGTTTCCCGAACATCTTACGGGATTTCTCTCCTATTTTCCAATGACAATAAAAGACACTTTTGTGGTCGTTATAGACCTGTCATCTCCAATTGATTGAGATTTTGAAAGCCCAAAAATCGTTCATTGTCTCGAAATTGCCCCTTTTGACGACTTCTCAACTGTTTTGTGTTCCCGCCGAAAGCAAGGTTGCAGCGTGGTTGAACTTTCTTTCTTATCGTACGACAGAAACAGACATTTTCTGATGGAAAATGATATCAATTTTTCAGATGCTATCGGAGTTTTCGCAAGCCAATTAATTATTCATTGCTTCACTTTAACGACTTATCATGTTGACGTGATTGATTTAAGTGCTGAAAGAAATGGACGAGGCATCATCCTTAGTAACTTGTAATATACTGATCTGCATATACTGTTCAATAAAAGCTATCTTTAAATCTATCTATAAGTCTATCTACCTATCTATTCATGTATCTGCCTATCTGTCTATCTATCTATCTATGTATCTATCTATCTATGTATCTATGTATCTATCTATGTATCTATCTATCTATCTATTTATCTGTCTGTCTGTCTATCTATCTATCTATCTATCTATCTATCTATCTATCTATCTATCTATCTATCTATCTAATACTATCTATCTATCGATCTATCTATCCGGCTGTCTAGCTACCAGCCAATACCTGCATATCTCTCTGTCTGTTTATCTACGTATCTGTCCGTATGTCTGACAATCCATTTATCACTCCATACTTCTTTCCTTGTCCAGTCACCCATACATTCATTTGTCCATCCTTCAATCCACACCTCCACTTTAATCGTACACCTGTCAGTACAGTCTGGAGCGTCTTGTGACAGTGCTTCACAATCTGCTAACGTAAAGCTTCCGACCATGGCCCGCCAAATGCTACCGGCTGTCCTTTTGACATCATCTTCTACAAATAAAAACACAAAGTAGTCGGCTTTCATATCTACGTGACTCGGACCGTGTGAGTTGCGTTTTGAATTTCTTTTTTCGCAACAACAACTCCCCCGAGAAAAAATGAGCAACCTGACATGTCACACTGAGATCAAAGGTCATGTCAGGGAGAAAGCTTCTTGGCCTTTACAGACATGGGAGAGGGTCAGAATTACTGTCAGTGGTTGTGAACTTGGCAATGCAACACTCTGTTATCGCTCGTGCTGCTGATAATGATAAAGATGATAACTTCATGATAACTGAAATAACGATGAGTATGGTAATTGAGAGAATGATGATGATGATGAAGATGATGATGATGATGATGATGATGACAATGATGAAAATGATGATGATGATGATGATGATGATGATGATGATGATGATGATGATGATGGTGATGCGAGTAAGACGGAAGCCGATATAAAGTAAAACTGTCAATGTATCTATAATTAAAAGCCGCTAATGATGTAAAAATCATCACGGCCATCTTAAGCTCGCTTAACATCAATGAATTTTCATCAATATTGAGGCAATCTGGATCAAGTAACATAAACAATGAATCTCCATCATGATCACCAAAATTTCATTTCCAGGTTTTATTCGTCAAAGGACATCGCTCAACATGTGTTCCACCTCTGTGAGAGGAACACATTCTTTGAATGACAAAGGGGCCTTTCTCCCTGACCAGCGAGAGGCGATCAGTCAAAGCACTAAGCACAATGCATTGTTAATAATTACTTAATAGAGCAACCCCAATAAAATTGAAACACTTTGTTATACTAAAATCTGGGAATTGACGAGGAGACAGTGTGAGCAGTGTGTGGCCCTGGCATCCCTACCGCTTGAAATATGCACATACTTTTTTACGGTGTCGTGCCTTTGAACACAATTTCGGCTGTTTTATGCAGATCAAGAATTTTAGCCTGTTGTGGGCCGTACAAAAACCCACATAAATTATTTCAAAGGTATAAACAGAGGCTCTCAATCAAAAGAACATTAGGCAGATTAAATTACCGCAGGATATCAATCTTGTTACTGTGCGTCAGACGTGTTTAAGTATAATTCATGGATGAATATTGCCTTCCACGTGAACAAATGTCAACCCGGTCGTTTTACGACCTTTTTGCGACATCGTTTGTCGTAAACGATTTTTTCGTTTTCTATGCGAGCAATGATCAACTCGATAAGTCTATCTGTCTGTCTGTCTGTCTGTCTGTCTGTCTACCTGCCTTTGTCTGTCTGTCTATCTGTCCATTCCTCTCTCTCACTACCTCTCTTCCCCTTTCCCTCCCTCCCCTCTCCCTTCCTCCCTCCCCCAATCTCTCTCTCTCTACCTCTCTACCTCTACCTCTAACTACAGCAAAATAGACAGGTAGTGTTTCGTATTAGTGTCGGCTTTCAGGTTTTCACAGAACCCATAATTATGTAATGTAATGCTTGTGAATGCATTTTAATTCGAATATCTGTACAAATTGTGTGCCAAGACAGACTTTCCCGCGTCGTCCGGATGACTGAAAATAATAAGGATTATTGTACGGGTGAAACCCACATGAGACCAAACCCTTCAAACTCTCGCAGACCACATTATAACACCGGGAAAAGTCACCTAACGCGACTACCCCCCAAAAACGCTTTCCAACGGTACAAAATATTTTTCAGTGATAAAAAGCAGTATTTGTAACAAGGCAGCCTTGACACATGTCCTACACATGCAAAGCTGAAGAGCGCGGACATCTGTTGCGCGATATCAGATGCAGTAGTGCGAGAAATAAACGTATTTTACACATTTTTCATGACAAAGTATAATTTATGTACGCATATATGCACGTCCGTCTGTCAGACTACAGTTTTGTAGACTCTGGAGGGGTCCCGGTTGAGAAACAGAATTTGTGACAGTGACGCGTACATTAGATCTCTAACCATTAATATTAAGGAAAATTTCTTGATCAGTAAAAAACCTCTGCTTTTTGAAGTCCATATCTTCCTAGCTAAAGCAATAGAAAGTCAAAAATTGTTTTCAAAAGACTAGCCGAAGCTAACAAGGAGCTTTATTTTAAAGTCGAGTGGTAATTACAGAAGAAACGCTCTAGGGATTGAAAATGCGGGGAAGGCTTTGCTCGTTTTTGTACCTTTCAATTTTTGGCGGGAAATTGGTTCAGGCGACATGCAAAAAGGAGGGTGGCGCACTTTACTGTTCGTCAGCAGTGTTGTTCAATGTCACGGGAGGATTACGCCAGGAGCATAACATGATATTCCATGGAACGATACACTATTGTTGATAGTATGTATTTGTTGAATTATTCAGTCTTATCTCGACAAAATGGAGAACTTCGGAGGCGGTAACTATGCAAAAATGAAGTATATTCTCAAAGTTGAATATGAACAAAGTCAGGCCAATGCGTGACATGATTGGGTCAAATAACGGGCCAGATTTTCGTTACGCCGACAACCGAGTGTCACGGTGCCGATTTTGCAGTTTGGACGATCAGACGAGATCTCGCCAGGACGTTTCTCGTTTATACCAACAGTGTGTTTACCCGCGCTCTTTTCGACAAGCCTATCTCTATACCCAGTTAGCCTAAATACTGAACAATGTTAACGATTCTCAAAGAATAATGCGATTAACGTCAACTAATTCAGACGAGCAGCTTCTACATTTTATAATTAAGGTGTTCTTCTCGTTCTATTTACGACATCGTACATAGCTGACATTAAGCCTGATCAAAAACCACACTTGTTTGGACAGAAGTAAAAGCTGTACAATGTGCTAGATTCTCAAAGCAAACGCATGCAAACAAAAAATATCAAATAATAGATTTTGCAACGGTTCGAGTCGATGATGATGACGATGAAGATAATGATGATGATGACAATGATGTGAAAACAACAACAACAATGTGAAAACAACAACAACAACAACAACAACAACAATAACAACAACAAATCAACAAAAACATGACTTATCAACATCCGCTTCCAAATATTAAATACGTCATAATTATAAAATTGCACTTTTCATATTCTATGGGGCACCATCATTTAGTTACACATTTAGGGCCTTCAATAAGGACGAAAATTTATATCAACCCTCCTTGTAAACAGCCGTTTTAGCATATTATCGATACTAAGACCTGCTGTTACGATATTTGGTCTCTTTTGTTCTATTATTTGACAATGTATGTTTTCAGACAATGCTGATCTTTAATATATGACAGAAATGTGTCTGTTTACAGGCCAAGCACAGTCCCATCCATCATGCTCCGTTCGTGGCTCATTTTCGATTATTTCGAACGCCTAGGTAGACGCCCTAACAGTGTCAAGATGGCCACGTCGATAGAAAACAATTGAAGCTTTTATTGAAGTGATCTTGTCCAAGGGAACAGAGGTGATTTTGATGTTCGTCTGCTGGACTCGCTACATTAGTATACGTGTCTCCCTTTAGCAATAAAACTATCCTTTGTGTGGTCAATATCTCTCTCTCTCTCTCTCTCTCTCTCTCTCTCTCTCTCTCTCTCTCGCTCGCTCGCTCGCTCTTTCTCTCATTCTCATTGTCACTCTACACAGCATGTTATACGATTTCCGGTACATTGCCTCTAATCACGAGAAAAGAAACAAGAGGCGTCAAATTTTATGTGACAACTAAGAAACAATGCGATTTGACAGGCATGGTGCGAGTATGGATCTGCTGAGCATCGCATCGGGACGAGAGGACAGATTACCATGAAATTAGATTAAAACGACATGTGCAGATAATCGTGTCATTGATGAATGAATTCCAAATGAAGGATGATGGGCTCCCCCGCCGCTTTTCGCGCCATTTCGTTATTTGTCACATTTCATACACTTCTGATAATTTTTTCAAACAAATAACAGTAATTTTGAATCAGAATAATATGACACAGAAAAATGAAACCAGTTCCTGTGTATTTGGACGATGTGTTCAAAAATACAGAGAAAATATTCGATTTATTTTTAAAAAAGAGGGTCATATATTCATTCGGGCCTCAGTACGTTACGGGAACACAATGTATCGCATGAATGTGGCACCAGGATTTGGCATCCACCCGCGGAGACACCTTCGTCACGGTATTGCATATTTGTCGGTCACCAGCTGGTCTAAATCCCTAAAAGTACAAAAAATATTTTGGTGGGAATTTCACTGCAGACGATAAGTCTAAAAATGCGAGATAGAAATCGTCCTGAGAAACTTGATGGATTGGAACAATATCTGATAATACGTGGTACACATGTACTCTCAATAACATCCACTGTGCAAAAAGCGACAAGCGGCGCCCTTACCGTGAACAATATGCAGTGTATTCTGAACTAACATATCATGACTTCAACCCATTACCAGGAAAATAGATTAAAATTTTAATAATTAATTTCACAAAAGGCGCGAATTGACAGTGAAGCATAACCGCCAATGATCAGCGGTAACTAGTGGTGGCGCTGTCACGCGAACGTCCCTCAGACTAATGTAATCCGCCATATTTGTTATTGTAGATATAGATACATATATTCTATTGTTTGCCAGAAATGCTATCTTTGGTGAAAATGCCCCTCATATATGACCTTTTGTTAGACAATTTTAAAACATATCTAAATTCAATGTCTTATGTAGTCGGTAATAGTGTGACTTGAAGAACAATAATTATTTTATCACATTATATATAGTCGGTGTTGTAAGTGACAGAAGATAATCTAAGCTTAATTCTCCTCTGTTAATCGTCAGTTTGTGTTTGATGAAACGTTGTTACAAAACAAATCACATGACCTTTGATGTTCGGACGTTGACCTAAGCTTGACCTGGGAACGTGAGGACAGGCCAGCATAAGCCTTGTACCAGGACTGTGCCAAGGACATAACGCACTTTCTTCTGCCTTGACCTTGATGACAAATGCAATCAATCAATCGACAGAGAACGACTAGTGATGATGGGAATGACACAACACTTTCGTCATCATGTCCTCTAGGTGGCGGTAACACAGTGGTACAGAACAACCTCTCAATAGCTCAAGCGACGTTTGCATTTCGGCACCAACCTAGGGGGACATAAACACGACCTTGAAATCACCATGATACAGGAACTGCAGCATGACCTAATTAGATACATTGTAGCAATATCGTCCATTTTAGTTAAGTCCTTAGACCATCTTAAAGTAACATTCACAAATACCTGAAACTTTCTAAGATATGTTTATCATTTTTTCTAGACATCAATTTCCTAATTGATATTGAAATATAAAACATTCTTCTTCTAAACACATCGCATTAATATGCAGAATAATCAAGGTCATTGTTGACAAATGAACTCTCCTAAGGACTGAAATTTACTTGTCAACGATAATATGAGACATCATATAGTCTGAGTAGATAATTTTCACAGTGAAATTTTGGACGTCATAATTTTAGAAATGGAACACAGTGCTTACAAATATTGCAACAATACCTCACAGATAAAGGGAATCGATCTCTAAACAAGTCAATTAGAAATTCAGTTGATGCCCTTGTTCTTCAAATATTTAACGCTTCTTTGTGTTTACTATGTACTCTGCTGTTTCACTGCGGAGTATGTGAACAATATTACAAAATACTTGAGACTATACAGAATAATAGAGGTATTTTGAGAGAGAGAGAGAGAGAGAGAGAGAGAGAGAGAGAGAGAGAGAGAGAGAGAAAGAGGGAGAGAGATACAGACACAGACAGACAGACAGATACAACCAAAGAGAGAGTTAATGTTAATCAAATGAATTTAAACAACAATGGTTTCGTTGTAATCCTGGATCTTTCACGATCTAACTTGCGTCGCGGCATTTTACTTGCTTTCAACATCTAGCTCTAAATATCAGACTACTAACTTCTACCGACTACGACTAAAAACAAGAAAACGAGGATATTTACATACAGTGATAATTCTAAATCGTATGCCGATGACGACAATAACTATATACACTGGTAATCAGTGCTTAAAATGAGCGTTGATGGCATCCTTCAGATATTAATATCTTCTGCCTTGGGCAGTGTGCTAGTACGAGTTTTCATATTTATATTTTTGAATACAACTAAAAAAGGCTAGTGCGGCTAGTCTGAATTGACGACGAAAGAACATAAACAGAAACAACCCCCCC
>LD344867.1:591849-603891 GCA_001465055.1 Ptychodera flava
CCCAAATTAGTTCCAATTGTGTTTTGTACAAGTTTAACATTCTACTATAAACAGACAATACCTGTATTTTTTGATGATTTGTTTACTTTTTGTCAAAAACACAAGTACACAAGTAATGTTCATTTGTCCCTGAGAGATATGTTGAAATAAGAAGTGTAAGCTTTGCTATTATAACGCACTACGCATAAGAAGGAATGTTAGTTGAGATAAATTCGTCCTGAGCAATAATGACCTTGTCGACAACAGCATTTGACATTGCTAACACGCAGGCTGTGTCGACAAAATGAACACTGGATATTTAGACATGGTTTGGGGAGAGTGGAATAGAAGCCAAAACTGAAATACATGAAAAGATATGGCCCAGTGAAGCAGTTGAACTTGGTTGGGAATAAAAGCACTAGCGTTAGAACGTCGAGTCATCGAAAATGTAACATCCTGCTTTCCGCGTGTATAGGCTGTAAACTATCAGAAACACATTTTGTAGCAAGGCAGCATGCACCTCTTAGACAGATATTCAGATTTTCAATTTTTTTACAAATCTCTTCAGATCTACCACTTGTCAGGGCCCATTTTAAAACTCTCGGAGTCATAATTTTTTTCATTGTCAGGGTTTATTTTATTTTCCTCGTAGTATTAATAGACATCAAATCAGGTCCAATAATCGTTATCATTCAAGGTAACTAAGAAATTTACCAGGTCCAAGGAATATATTCAAAATGACAAAGGCAATGGGGTCATCTTGAACCACAAAATAGTGGTGGTACCAGGTGTCCGGAATGGGTAAGCGTACCCTACCAGCTAGCCGCACCCGTCAAGATTGACCCAAAGCGACAAATCCATTGTTATTTGGTGAATTCACCAAATTACGTTTGTGAGTCAAAATTTGGTATGCTGTCACTCATCATTTGAGTAACAGACAGGTCATATTTTGATACAACATCTCCGTATCTACCGTAGAACTTCTTAAATGATTTCACTAATCTACTTTCTGAGAATCCTTGCCTCACTAACGTTTGAGCTAATAGGCTGTGTCTGACTCGAAAGTCTTCATATGAATTGCATGCTCTACTGTATCTAAGGAGTTGTGAAATATACACACCATAAAGCGATGGCGGCCATTTTAAATTTCAAATACAGTATCCATATAAATATTAGGCAATTTGTTTCTCTCGTCCGTGATTTTTGTTCTACTGAACAAAGTTTGAGCAAGAGTTTGTCTTTCCCCCTTTTTCCGATAAGCATACTACCTTAGTTTGCCTTTCTCATACGTGTCACACATGTAGCTGGTTTGTGCTTTCACAACTACTTGACCAACATTCAACATTCACCACCTTCATTGGGTCGACCATTAACCCTTTGCGCGAAAAGCCAACGTTTGACACCTTTCAAAAATACAACCCAAACAATTTTTTGCATGTTTTTCTAGAAATTCTGATAAAAAATTGAAGCTAACAGAAAATCATGTCAATTCGATCCAAAACCATAAAAAAATACAGAAAAATGCATAAAAATATACAAAATGTTGCACTAAAATTTTGGCGGGAAAAGTTATGACACCCAAAGGGTTAAGAAGTGTAACAAGGTACCCAGGGCTACTGTGACTGTTTTCTTCCAAAACACAACTTGAAGAATAAATCAATGCTTGAATACTGGCCTATAAAGTTGCAAAACATCCGTCGACTAAAAACCAAAATGATTATGCATCCGTTTACTGTATGTAATTTCTAAAACCAATGTGATAATCACGATTTATAATTATCGAACAATCTTTCAGCATAGTTAAGATTTATTGTACAGCTGAGTTACAAGATGAAACAACATTGATCCTATAGGAGACCAGGTGGTTAAATCATTCCAATGGGGAAAGTTAATATCTTTCTATATTTGTTGTTAGATTTGCCAAGTTTGTCTGCCTGTCTGACAGTATTTTGTATGAGTCAGTATGTATGTATGTATGTATGTATGTATGTATGTATGTATGTATGTATGTATGTATGTATGCATGCATGCATGCATGCATGCATGCATGCATGCATGCATGCATGCATGCATGTATGTATGTATGTATGTATGTATGTATGTATGTATGTATGTATGTTAAATCAAGAGCGGTAAAACGTATATTTTTTGAATAATAAATTAATGCGTCCCTTGAAACAGTCCTTTCCTCTTGGAAATATCACCCTTTGCATAATCAAGAATAAGAGGCAGTGGCAGCTTGGTGATACCCACTTTTATATTGCACAATGATTTTCACAAACATAGGAAAATAACCATCGTTCGACAGCCTTCCACCAAATGACGTGCGAAAATAGCTGACCAGGAAAGCATTGTAAAATTTGACCGTTCCAAAAAACTGTACTCAGGTGCTGTCTACCTCCAGTAATGATATAGAATCGATGTATGTATGATTGCTATTAATTGCCAATTATCACAGTGACCCTGGCATTGTCTGACAAAAACACACACATTGCACGGAGAGACTTTGTCGAGGTCGATCGCAAAAGCCATATCGTCCTAGTGCTCTCAATTTGCTTTAGTTACTGGTGTATGCGTCAACATTGTCAAATATGTACCCCCCTCTCGGCGCCATACATCACTGTCAGAACAGATCATAGTGTTGCTATCTGGACGACTTACACAGGACAAAGAGAGGCATATGGGCACGGTAGCTGACGGACACGTAGATTCCATCTGCCAGCCGCTCCGTAATTTCCCCCTGCCGGCAGAGATAAAGCCCACTGAAGGCCGCGATTATTTCGATACGTACTTCGCATTCAGTTGACAGGTTTTGAACACACAAAAAGAGGCTGACATTTATGTCCGGGAGCTATTCTCTTAATCAATCCGGTTGCAGATGGTAGGGACGGCTGCCTACGGCTGTTTGCATTCGATACTTACCGTTGAACAAAGATCGCCTCGTATCGTGCGCTACGTGGCCTCTTTAAAATGCAATCGTCGGGTACACTTTTTACCTTTTCCATAAACAAACATACTCCTTTTCTTCCGTTGTACATTTTTTTTCTTCACTCATATCTTTATGTATTTTTTTATCATGTTGACTTTATTAAGACCAGCTAAACGTTGATTTTCAACGTTTCGATGTAAACACACATACAAAAACGAAACTGCTGTGAAAACAAACATTGCCGCGCCGATGTTAAAGAATCGAGGTCAAAAGTGAATATTTTTATCCGTCAACCCGAAAATACACCTTTTCCATGAAGCCTTTGCCACGTGTAAAGTGCAATTTTAAGGAATGTGGTTCCCATGTTTGTGCATGCGTGATTGTTATTCACCTGTCCGTTTCTTTCACAATAAAAGGTTGCAATAAGTCGCAATATAGACACAAATTTTAATGCTGCATAAAATGATACTTTAAGACATGTTTCCCGCCATTTTGTAGTTCATTTATTAACAATGACATCGCGTATTGTACTCAGTGCACTGTGTTTGCAACCCTTATACGTTGCATTTCTACAGACTATAGGGAGGAGAAAAAAGAAAGACATTCGTTTCATTGAAAATATGGTGAAAATAAAGACAATGTTACAATGCATCATGGGTAAATAGCATTTATTAAGTTAATTTCCTAGCATGGTTATCATCGGGTTTAACTAGCGTGCAACATTTGACCCCGACAGCGACGACCGTAACCCGTAATCTTTTTGAACATTTTAAAATTCAGGTTGTCAACTTGTCAAAACCCTCATCTTTCATGTGATTGATGTTTACTTGGCCGACAGACTAGACAACATGCTAACTATCGACAAAAGACGCCGTACAAACGGAGTTCAGGGTTCAAAATTACCACTAGCTGAGTTAGATTGATGGGCATTAGGCATGCAATTATGAATATAGATAATAGAGAAAAAGATAATAAAAATAATAAGAATATTATATGTCTACTTATTTTTAAGCTTATATATATATATATATATATATATATATATATATATATATTAAACAACATTGGGAAACCTATCATATTACAAAAAATTATAATATTACAAAACAGTTTATAATTATATAATTACTGCTCCTTTAAACAACTCCTTCGGGAGAATAACTAGTGTTAAACCTGATGTCTCTTTCGGGGAAGAGAAATGGCAGGAGGATACCTCACGCCAAATACCAACTTGAACTGACCCGTTAGCTCAAGTGGTAGAGCTTCTGAACTGAATTCTGGCGACGTGTTTTTCGAAGCCTACATAGGTCATTTTTTCCAAGCCCCATAAATTGGCAGTGTAGAGACAATCAGATGTAGTGGTAAAATGCATTTCTTCTGGAATGTTGATGTAATCATGTATTTTAATTTGTCAGTGTGTGTAATCACACACAGCGTTCATGTGATTATTTGGCACTGAAAGATGTGACGCATGATTTTCAAATATATGTACATAAGGAAAAAAAACGAAAGAAAATGTCATTTTCTCCGAGTCAGCCTTGAACACGTCGCGTCACTGTAGTTTGTGGTCACTTTAAGGAAATTTAAAAGGTAAACAATTATCGAAATTACGTATGACAGAAAATACCAGTGTATGTTGGATCACTGTACGCAACGAACAATTCTGAACGGTAAATTTCTTTTCGTTGCGTCATCTTGTCGCATTTCGCTCTGAGAATGATCGCTTGATTCTAGAAAATTTAGCTCTCAGGTCGGTAGTCCTATCTTTTGAGTCCAAAAATATTGAAAACAGCATCGCTGCACCGCACTACCTACGATTACAACTTGAAGCACAACAATAGCTTTTTGTAACAAAATCTGCATCAATTAATATCCCTTCGATCAATGTCATTGCTATCCATGCACATGAGAGTTTGACATGTGAGGGAAGAAACACACATTTATCTCTCTATGTGTCTGCCATCAAACTTCAAACAAATAGTGAATAGATCCTTCGATTCGAATTTACATCATTTCTTCTGACTGAGTAATAACTTATCTGATCCTTCCTAACACAATGGAAAACTTATCTAATCTTTTCTTTCTTACAATTAAAAAGTTATCTTTTTCACTAGCGTACTATGGGCAAGCACATGCCACATCGTTACAGATGCTGCGATTTTGTGTTTTGCAGACAACAACAAGTTTTGCTTCATAAAACCGAGTCGACAGAAGTTGTAATTTTTGATGTCTTTTTGCAAACGAAATACTTGACATGCGGTGACTTTGCAATGACAGTTTAAAGTTCTGAACTACAATGAGTTCACCGCGATGGAAAAATGCTCATGCTTGATTGGCCAATGATTTTGCTACAATACTGCGGTCTTTAATTAAAATGTCAATAATGATGCCAATGCTCATACTCTCTATGACAGAGAGTCCACCACAGGTAGTATTTCATTGAAGTCTCATGGATTATCAACGAGTTACAAGACAAAAGATTAATCAGTCGGTGTTCAGAAAACAGATACACACAGACATTAATCGATGAGAGAGAGAGAGAGAGAGAGAGAGAGAGAGAGAGAGAGAGAGAGAGAGAGAGAGACGGTGCTGTCTGTGCGTCCATCGCAACTGTTGTGTCGATCGCGTTCCCGTGTTAACGCGAGGAGCACTGTAGATCTTTATCTGTCAGATATTCTACATTGGACTAAAACTGATTTAAACTCAAAAATTGAGATAAACAATATACATCGTCGCAAAACTGCGCGTTCTTCCTTGAATGTCAACACTTCAAAACTTTGGGTCATCATACCAGCGAGATTTTGAAACGTAAATCCACGTACGTAGAAAGAAGAATTCGTCAGGAAGTCATCAATCGATCGACAACAATAAAATTGCACTTCTAAATACCGATATTATCACATGATAAGTTCAAGACCAGTACACTTGTTGCTAATTTGAGTGATAGGACATCGGGCGTCCACTCTTTATCTGTACGTGTGTTTTCTGATATCATTATAAGTATTCATGATTTTACCAATCGGATGATCTTACGAAAATGTCGTTGTCTTTAACTTTCTTGTTTCAAAGTCGTAGAGATGTGGCTTCTGTATTGGAATTTCACAATGGTGTCGCTATATGAGGAATCTACCCATAGCTTTTTTTATTGTTACGTTTGTAGCCTTCCGCTTTTGTTAGAAGGAATTTATCAGTACAGTCGCCCTTAGGCACTATCTGTTTGCTCCTCGGAGACAAATATTCGAACTCTCAAATTTTTACAATACATTTTGGTCGACTACTTGTTGGCATTTATTTTGAAGCTCATGGAGTAATTAAACTTCTCCCCGTTTTATTTTGTGAGAATCGGACATTTTATTTTCCCCGATAGAGTTAACAAACGGATGGCGGCCATTTTGAATTTCAACTTGAGTCGGTAAATATTGGGACATTTGTTTCTCCATTACCAAATTTTATATTGTGACTCCTGGTTTTAATTTTGATTTCGAAAGGCTTTAAACTTTTGTGTGGAAAGTTTGAGCAAAAACTTAAGTCTTTCAATTTCGTATTACCGTAAGAAGGTGTGGTACTCCGAGATGGGGAGAAAGACATGTACGCATGTCGTTAAAATTTCAAAAAGTGTCAAATCTTAAACGTGAAAAAATGCACTTTTAGCATCCCCTTTTCGACTTAATGGTTTAACCCGAATGACGGTAATCTATTGCTGTACGTAGCGACCCCGTCGTCGTCTTTGAGTGTTAATCTTTATCAACTTCACATTTCCCCGCGCATATCTAAGGGGCCATGGGTAGTTTAAATAAGCGAATGACTGAAGAAACTGAGTGCGTTAAGGGGCACGATGTTCAGCCCCTTCTTCGATTGTCGTGAATTAATTCACGCAAGTATTTGTTACGTCTACACCATGATAACTTTATATATATATATATATATATATATATATATATATATATGATTCTCAATCATCGTCAACATTTTACCCTGTCAGCAGCTTAAACTAGCGACAATCTTTTTCAGACTCCTCTTGTTTGGGGAAAATTGATTATCTACTGTCCCTAAATGACCTCTGACCTAATTCTCAGTCATGTCAGTATGATTATGATATGCAAATTAAAATATTTTACTCGAAATTGATAGATGAAGGAAGCATAACGTTATTGATACTTGTCGTCCATCAAGGTCAACGACGTAGCTATATTTGGTTATTGAATTTACTGAGAGTTGCTCTTCAGATGTGACCTTCGCCCTGATAAAACGTTTGGCAAAGCTGACCATTCAGTGATTTTGTCACAGCGAAAAGACAGTGATACAGACAATGACAGATACATGAAGTCATATAGAAGACAAGACATACAGACAAACATTCAGCCAATCACAAAATGTCATTCGACAGTGTGAAAGAGTGAAAAAGTCGTCTTCTTCTAAGAATTACCTGTTTCACTGTGTAAAATGTAAACAACGTTAGATGTTTCGGTAAAACCAGAATCGAATATTTAAGTAGATTCTTATAAGTGACATTTCTATTATTTTAACAAAAATAGTATTTCATCAAACACCTGTCAAATACAGTAATTTGCTAATAGGACAAGAAAAAAACCCGAATGGCTATACAGAGAGCCAGTCAGGTATAGCTGAAATCATCATCAAACTGACAAAAACAACGACAACAACAATAACAACAACAACAACAACAACAACGATGATGACGACAACAATGACAACAGCAACTACAACAACTACAACAAAAACAACTCAATTGCAGCCCCATTCCTTTAGAGGTCAAGACATACACCGAACGGCCGTATGGTTTTCTACTTTCGTTTTTTTTTTCTTTCACACTGTAACGAAACTTAATTGCGCGTGATTATACAGGACACATTTTCAATCAGCTCGTCCAAGACGGGTTTTAATGAAATCAAGTTGTGGAAAACCTTCTTAATTTACTTGTATATCTTGTTTCAAAATGACAAGTCAAGCTGTATATGTTCTCTGTTACCGAGTGATACGGGGTACCAATCAGGGTCCATTTTAACGGTATCAAACACCATTGCTATAACCACGAAGTTTCGAATCCGCTCGATCCAGCGACGCGCTGCTCAAACGTTCCAGCATGGCAGAGCATTGTAAGAACATTGGCTGTCAGACGCAAGGACGCGCGTCACTCCAGCCGTCCAATTAAAACGATATCCCCTGTGGGCCGAGCTGTTACTTTCTCTCGATTAACCCGCAATGGCGCCCTGTCAATAACGATTTTCCCCGTCAAAGAACTGAGCGTCGCGTGCACGTTGTTCCCCAACAACAGCTGCGCTTACACCGCACTGACTTCGGTCACCGCTGCTTATAAGGCCGGGACCGCGGCGACAGAATCATATGTCCCCATAGTCAGCTTAACCAAAGCATGGAAAATCGCTTTGTGTTGTATTGTAGTATTCTTTTGTTGAAATTTAATTAGTTTTGGACTGACTAAGGCAGATTGTGGGCAACAACTTGTACTGAATTATGGTAAAATAGAGCATTATGATATAATAAACGTGTCAGGATTTTCAACTCGTATTCTATGCCGGTGTTTATGGTTTAATAAGTGCCTCATAACAAAACCATGCTCTCCTTTTTAACCCCTTTTCATACAATAACTGCCGAAGAGAAAGCAACAAATAGATGGTTAATTTTAAGATACAAGAACGATACACTTGACAAAAAAATTGGGCCGTTCTCAAGACAAATAAAAAAGTCAAAATATCTACAAACAAAGACATCAGCGTTTCACAGCGCACGCTCACAGACGGACACAAAAACATGAATTCTGCATCAACATATGCATGTACATTTGGGGAGAGAGAGAGAGAGAGAGAGAGAGAGAGAGAGAGAGAGAGTCAGCCAGCCAGGCTGACAAACAGGGAGTTGACGATTTGGACATGTCAAAATGGACATAAACAACATACTTTGAAATAGACAGAGATGGACATATCAGCTAGAGAGACAGGGGAAGAGGGTGGGGAAGAGGGTGGAGAAGAGGGTGGGGAAGAGGGTGATGAAGAGGTTCGACAAGGAGTGAGATACATCACTTAAAACAAAAATTCAGCCAGACAGACAGACAGACAGACAGCGACGAGAATAGGAACACAGATTACAGGAAACACAGGATGCAGAACTGTTAAGACTACTTTATGATGAATCCAGGAGCGTTGGGCTGGCCAGCCAGCCAACCACAAACACTGACTTATAGAATTTTACACATGTTGGTTTCACACCTTTTAACAAAGTGTGTCATTGAGGCTTTACCATCTCTCAAAGCGTGGTACGTAGTGACCGTAGTGGAGTTTACTATTACTAACACCAGGTGAAATTGATACGGATTATGCAGAGACCAGTCTATACTCTTTTGTGACGTCACGCTTTGGGCACACATCTTCAACTAATCCCCCTTGCACATGTGCGCCCTACAGAGCAAGTAATAATAATAAATGAAGTGTATTTACTATTTGAATGTTAATTTGGAATACAATTCAAAAATAAAAACACCATGGAAAAGAATATGTAATTACCCGCGTCATTACCTCAACATTTCAATCAGTATACATCTATAATAACTTCATTATTATTTCAGGTAATGGAACAATGAATATTTTAACTTCTTTTAATTCAAAGAGGCAACCTCTTTCAAGGTCTTCCCCTGTGTACTGCCATTTTTCTGTTTTCCGACTCTGTTTACTGTTTGTATCTCCCCTCTCCTTCTCTGTCTGTCTGTCTGTCTGTCTGTCTGTCTGTCTCTCTGTCTGTCTCTCTGTCTCTCTCTCTCTCTCTCTCTCTCTCTCTCTCTCTCTCTGTGTCTCTCTCGCTCTCTCTCTCACACAATATGGTATATCATTTTCCACCCCAGTTTTTTTTCCAGGCTGGCGTAGTTACTCAACGGACTTGTTCTTGAAAGTTTTTTTTTTCTCGGCAATATCCGTCTTTTATTCGTGTATCATCTTCTCGTGTGTGGCTCGTGTCAAAAATAAACATAAAAAATTGCGAAGTTGATTTCATTTTTACTCTCAAAGCCTACCTTTGACAAGACTGCTTTAATTTCGTCCACGCGCCCTCCCTCCCCCGTCTACATTCATTTGTACTGATATTTGAAAGCAGTATTATTATTATTATTACACGACTTTATCTAAAGAGGGTAATCTGAGTTACAAAACAAATTGTAATTTACATAAGAGCCCTCTGTGAGCTCGAAAAAAGTACATGCGTATAAATAGCAAATACAATGTACATGTACATACAGCAAGTGTTCAAAAAAGATGAGTAACATCTTCATTGCAACAAAAAGAAAATAAATTAATCTAAATCTGAACCCTCATTTGTAAACTTCGTCATCAGATAATCTCGCAACTTTACTTTGAAAGAGGGTAAAGTTGAGGTATTTCTAATCGCATAATTCCAATTACTCGCAGCACGGAAAGAGAAAGACTTTTGACCTGTGGTAGTCTTGAATTTTGGAACACACAAATTTCCATGACTGGCATTACGGATGTTTGATGAAATTCAATGAAAAACGTCACTCAAATAAGAGGATGCAAGGCCATTCAATGATTTGAATGTCAATAATGCGGTGAAATAGATAATACGTAGGTCAATCGGCAACCAGTGCAAAGTTAAAAAGATAGTTCGTGAGGGAACACTCATATCAACCCCTAAAATTACTCTTCCAGCCCTCTTCTGGAGTTTGTAAATACGGTGAAGATTTGACTTTGAAGTATTGACCCAAATAGTGCAACAATAATCAATCGAAGAAAGGAACAGTGCATTGTACACAACCAAAAGAGTACTCGTAGTGGCAAATGGATGATTTGAATGTCAATAATGCGGTGAAATAGATAATACGTAGGTCAATCGGCAACCAGTGCAAAGTTAAAAAGATAGTTCGTGAGGGAACACTCATATCAACCCCTAAAATTACTCTTCCAGCCCTCTTCTGGAGTTTGTAAATACGGTGAAGATTTGACTTTGAAGTATTGACCCAAATAGTGCAACAATAATCAATCGAAGAAAGGAACAGTGCATTGTACACAACCAAAAGAGTACTCGTAGTGGCAAATGGACGTAGTTTGCGAAGGATACCAATTCTGATAGAAAGTTTCTTACACAGGTTATCAACGTGCAGTTAAGGTTGTTATAGCTCTGAGATATCGACCTTACTTTGTAAAATACCAATTTGATTGTTATTTGTTCATCTAGCAGTGCTCCTCTTCCAGAATACTGGTATCAGGTGAATTTAATGCCGCCGAGTCCAACAATGGAGAATAAAACATAAGAAAACCGCTTCACTACTCTAGAGGGCGTGCTGTGCACTCTTTACAACTGAAGTGAAAATACCCAGCTGCGTGCTTTGAATGTTTGCATGTAAATAATTATGCAGACAAGAATACGAAGATTACATCCTCTACGGAAATTTTAAAATTCAAACATGCTTAAATGTTGTCGGTTCGCATACTTCTACTAAACCGATCTAGATTTTCGGACTCTTAAACTTAAACCATTCTTTTCTTATCGACTACTTGTGGGGGCTTATTTCTTAGCTCTTGGAGTTAGAAAATTTTTCTCAGCCTTTGATTTTCGAAAATTCAACAATGGAGCTATAAAGAAGAAAGTTTACGCGTTACGTTCGATAGTTTGTTGATTGCTTCAGTTTTGCTTGTGTGAGAGGGCGTGATATTTTCAATTCTACACATTTATGTTAGATATAACTTACACGCACTTGTTCACGTCAGGTTCCCTCGTCAGCACAAGTCATTTTCTGTTCCAGCATTGTGTCGGGTATGCAACCCTCTTATGTTTACTCACAAGACAAGCAACATGCTGTACCATGCGTAGTCTGTGGCAGACGATGCGAAATCAATAGTCATCAAACAATGCAGATGCCAAGGATGACCATTCGCCAATATTTACTGTGAAATGTTTAACTTTGAACAAGAATGGACGACTGTGTATATTTTCATATTTTTCTATGAACGTTACATTATCGTAAAACGACCTGTAAAGTAAATGCAAGCATTGGCTTGCCTCTCTCTCCCTCCTCTGTTTTTCTCTGCCTCTGTGTCTGTATCTGTCTTTCTCTCCGTCTCTCCGTCTCTCTATCTCTGTCTCTGTCTCTT
>LD344867.1:667298-691629 GCA_001465055.1 Ptychodera flava
TAACACCTTTGAAGCTCATTTTAATATGAAAAGCCAATAGTATACCGAGACGACCATGGAAGGCATGCAAGTGTTGCCACTCTGTCCATGTTACTCTGTGGTGAAGGCGACCCTTCATTTTCAAGTCCGGCCTCTCCCTTCCCTTGTTCAGCGTCATCTGACGATTCAGGCTTTTCAGCACGGTTTTCAGTAAGGTTTTAGGAAAATTCTTGCTAATGTGCCCTTTACCGTGACAAAGAAAGTATCTAAGGGCATCAGTTGATATATAAACATGATTATATATTATTGCCTGAATTCAAGGGTTTTTGTGCCCGAGAGCAGGTGAAAATTCGCCCGACGCCAGGAGGGCAAATTGTCTCCCGCTGCTAGGGCACATAAGTCTAAGTATTCAGGCAATAATATTTTTATTACATTCCTGTTCACAATTAATGCTATATGACATTCAGTTACATGGAGGGCATTTTCAAACCATTTCACCATTATCGACCACCATCAAAAGAGATTTTAACGAAAGTCAAAATAGCAGTATTTTTTCATTTAGTCTTTTCTATTCAAAGTTTTACGTTTGTATTATTTTATGACAAGAATGTGAAAATTTTGAAATCAAGCATGTTGACCCCATCTTTTTTCTTTAATATTTGATTATAGTCATATGCAAGAATTCAATTCCCGATAATTTTTCAAGTCTCCTAGTCTTCCAGTGTTACCTCTGGCCTGATCTTGTGTACAAGTATGTTTCACTGTCATGAGCGTCATTCGATCCAAACTCTTCTTCAATTACCATGTACATCAGAGTCAGAGCTATCTCTATCACTGCTCAGGTTATCAGTGACAGTGACTCTACAGTCGCCAGGCTGTACCTGATAGTGACACTGCCCGTAGGGAGTAGCTGTATATTAACTTTGATAATTTTGACAATATTTTTTTTTCAGTATATACAACTGTGTTCTTGGTCTACTCCCTACAGCATGTTGAACTGTCCAGTATTCAGCTTGCTATCACAGTTTGTCTATGTGTACCATGCATTTGTATCACCGACAACTGACTTTCAGTCTGGACTCTTATGAAATTATCACCTAATACATATTTATATACAGGCTTTGTCGACAAACTGAATATTGTGTGTTTGAGCATGCTGTAAGCAGACAGCAAGAAACTGTAGCTGTTATATTGCATAGAAATATTGCAAAAGGCGCAAGTTTATTTTTTTACAACAAATCACACGTTGAGATTTTTCCGATATAAAAGTAATGAAATATGGCAAAATGGTTCTAGATTTTTTAAATTATTACTAACATTACAACAATTGGATGACATAAAAATGGTATTCATTTTTCATTGAATTACCTACAAAAACTTGGAATTGGAAAATGAAACATAAAAGGGAACCAAAAAGTTTTCAAGTCCCTCCCCTCTACTACCCCCAAAATGTTCCAATTTTTCCCCGAATTCCTCCCGCCTCCCTGACCATTTTTTGGTGAATGCAGCCTTAAATTAATACACTGTTTTGCACTCACATCGAGGCATGTGATAAATTATTTATCTTCATATTGAGTATGAAGGACATCATTTACGCTTTTGAACGCTGGTTTCAAATGAAGGTACACCTGTCTGCGAAATGATTTCACATGTTTGAGATCTGGCCCACGACAACCTAGTGAAATGTAACGGAAAGTATTGCCAAGTACTTGTCCGTATCTATTTCTCTGACAATGTACGAATAGGGAGTTAAAGCGGGGAGGGGGGGCGAGCGTTTGAAATAATTGCTTTCGTAGAGGGTTGAATTATCGGCTGTGATTGAACAAACAAATCTCCGACATGCATACGTACAGTACAATCTGTGTAACCTGTTGAGTCTTTTTGAGAAAACAACAACTTTGCTCATCCTTGAGGCAGCTAGAATGTCACAAGTGTCAATATCATTGGCAAAACTCTCAACAAAGTCATCAAGTGTTTTCCCTTCTATACATTATTGAATTTAATGCTGTGTTTATATGGTGGCAGCCATTATCAGCCTAATTAATTCACCACTAACAATTGACTTACCGAGACAACAAATGACCCAAACAAAGGAAACACGAAATATAAACAAAACCCAACGTAACAAAGCCGATATTTAAGGGGGAGGAAGTCCTTATATCGCGAAAACCATTTTGAAAATGCGGAGCTCTTTCACAAATGTTCAACATATAACGGCGAGAGAGAAAGAGAAAGGGAGAGAGAGAGAGAGAGAGAGAGACAATAAGAGAGACAATAAGAGAAAGAAAATGAGAGAGAGAGAGAGAGAGAGAGAGAGAGAGAGAGAGAGATGGTTTCACAGATTCTACAATACTGGAAAAGATATCCTCTTCTTTAACATCGATAAGGGACAACTTTGATTATTTTTTCACGGGAATTTAGACAATATCAGACAATGCAAATGAGAACAGAAAGATCTTGTAAAGTTTATCTCTGTCGCGGAAATGATCGCTACAATGAAGAAGTCTTTATGGTTGAAACGAAACTATATAAATCAATACTCTCAATTTTTATTTTCTGCTGCGCATCGGCATGGTTAAAGTGTCCAAAGTTTTGTTATTTTGTTTCTCTATCAACTTCAGGATTGTGTTACATGCGGTAGTTTATGAAGACGTCATCACGATGGGTATGAGTGCAGTACGCAGCACTCGAAGACAATGTAACATTGCCAGAAGGGTTCCACCAAATGTCTTCAGCCAATGGCTCAGGGCATTCCTGAAAGATCGCATAAGAAACATGATGACGAAGGCGCCTCCTTTGATGAAGTTGTCTCTACATTGTAAAAAATGTCCAAAATGAAAGCACGTTTAGACTCGCAGTACATATACACATGCACATAATACATACATACATACATACATACATACATACATACATACATACATACATACATACATACATACATAGTATTACGTACATATATTCGTACATTCTTAGTTAATAAACCAGTTAGCTAGTGAGTTACTTACTTACTTACTTACTTACTTACTTACTTACTTACTTACTTACTTACTTACTTACTTAATAATTTTTACATTGATGCATACATCGGTAAATACATTTTTCTCCACCAAAACTATATTGTTTAGCTTACAAATAGCGTCTGCATAGTATATTTGAATTGAAGTTCGGAGCAGTGTATCATATAACACTGCCTTCTGCACATGTTCGGCCTGAAAAGACAAGCTTGAAACTGTGCCTAAACGTGCTTTTTGGAGTATAATTTACACGCGTTTGTCAACAAAACCATAGGTTAGCATAGACACACAGGCTGTGTTGATAAGTTGGAGTCAAAGCGTTTCTATATGATGACGAGAGTAGAAGTTTATTCTTAAATTAAATGACACTAATAAATCAAATGACACAAATATCAGTAAATGATACAACTTATAACCCATCGAGTCACAGCTTACTTACATCCATTTTCTTGCTTGTTGCCTTCACCATGTGTCCGGAATATAGTTCAGTTGTTCCATTGTAACACTTGACAACTTCCTCACCTTCAACCCTGGATCCCTGACAGGCGAAAACAAAACATTTCAATTAATAAATATCGACAAGATATTTAATAGTCAAAATGGTATTACAAAAGAAACTTAAAAAATGTACATGAAGCAATGAGGAAAATGTCAGATATATTTGTTACATTGGAACGGTGGAATTCTAGCATCCCAGAATGAGTCAAAACAATTAGTGATCTCACACATGTGACGAATATGAAGGCTAGTCTATGCATCTACGTCCCTCCCTCGACACTCTATCTCTCTCCCCGGGTCTCTGTAGCATTGTCTATCTGTCTCCACTTTTCCATCAGAAGAAGGAATCTGTCGCGCCAAAAAACCCAAGGACATGTTGACACTTGCGCAAAAAAAGTGATTTAAGACAAAACTCTGTCTTTCATCTACCAAATCTGCCGTGTCCAGTTCGTATTGTGCTACGTAAACGAGTCGATATGTTTGAGTTCCTTCAATGAACGGACCAACTGCTTTGTAAACAGACGTGGTCTCAAATGGCTCACTTTTTTCAAGTTTTCACGCAAATTCCACAACTCCTCTGTGCAATCTAATCCCTGTAGAACAACTGCGTTTGTCACGACACCGACATACCCAGTCACTTTAAGATGTGAACACTTCCATTCCTCAGACACGTACGGTTCATCCGAGCCACAGAGAACGATTGGCAACATGGTGGCAAAGTGGATCGCAAACAGTATGTCTTGAAAAAGAAAAAAATAACCTAACATTATTATTTACGGACAAACGATGGGTACGGTCAAGTGCACCTAAAGAAGAACTATTTTTAGTTTTAATCTCTTCCTAAGGAGCTTCGAATCGTTGTCTTTCAAAATTAAGAATTCAAGGTACTGGGTTATGTTAGGGAACAGGGAAACCCATGTTGTAACACCTTTCAAAGTATGAAAGTAAAAGTGGCTTTTTAACGCTATGGAGAAAATTAAACACTGCTTTCCTCACGGGTCTGAAAGGAGACCACACAAGCAGCATAGCAGAAGGATACTGCAAAAATCTGACTGTCTCGCAAACCGGTCCTCAGTTCGACCTTAACCGAAAATCATGAAATACGCCCCTTGTATCATTCTGCGGCATAAGTCGTTTTGCAGCTTTCAAAACGTAACGATTAATGTGATAAAAGGTCATATGACAAAGGGCTGACAGTAACTATGTAATTCCGATATCGTGAATAATTAGTACAAAAATCAGGAATTGATATCTGCCGTAAAGCAATGGATCACCGTACATTATCCATGTTGAACGACTCACAATTTTAGATACAATGTGGATAAAGTTGAAAAGATTTTTTTTTTTTGAAATGAACACGATGACTATCGTTTATCATGGCAAGTGAAAAATTCTGGGATATAGCTATTGGTGTAAAATACTCACCGAAACCCTGGTATAGTTCACCGCTTCATGTACTACACAGCAATCTCGTGATATCTGGGCAGTGTTGCAAACTTTTATATTTATACATTGTATAACGTTGTCTTTCGCAACGCTAATATGCTAAATTAAGCAAAAGAGTGGCAACGCAAAAAACCATGGTGATAAATCATTCAAAGGTTTACACAGATGTCACATTATTGATTTCCGGAGCAAGTGTTTTTTTCGCGATACTTTAGTCCCTTTTCTTGTCTGTTGTCCATACAGTGTCGTGTAGTCTATCTGCTGTTGAAGACTTCTCTAAAGTCCCTGTAACGAGAATCTGTGTTTACATTCAAGGAGCTATCATTCACCGCTTTTGTTGGAAAGTGAAAGGTCAAGAAATTTTTTGACGATACATTGCACATTTTTAGCTCACATGTTCACAAGCGTGATATCTGATTGATCTGTGAACCATAAGCAGCGTCAGAGTTCGAAATACTCGATGGTCAAAAGACCACCGATTATCTCATTTCGACCACCAGATTCCATTTTGAATGGTACATCTTGACGACCAAGTTTTCGGCGATCTCACTGGTACACTGCAGATCTGTAAATGTTACACTCCTAACACAGGGTTTATTGCTAGAAGTATCTACAGGTAATAAGACAGGTAAAAGATTATCCTCAGAGATTGCTACTTTGGCAGTTATGTAGTACACATCTTGTCTGTTCAATCATAGTCTCTCAACTGGATCTATAGCAGCCCTTCAACAACAACTCCACTCACTTCTACACAAATGTACGTTCGTTTCGATAGACAATGTCTCTCTTGTTTTACTGTAATGATTATCTTCATGTTTAAGTTTGCAAACGATGCATAAAATCTCTTTGCAAATGTCGTCTAGTCACTAGGTGAGACAGGTCAAGGTACAATTCTCTTACATAACAGTAAAAAAGAATCCAATAATTATCAAGTCATCAGCAGTACATGTGCTTGTTATAACTTGATTACTCAGTTTGTAATCCTGTCAAAACTTAAAATCTGTAACACAAGTCCTTTGCATATAACCAGTCATTCAGTTAGTTATGTATACTGAAACACGTGAGAATTTTAAGTTCATATTTGGTTATTTAGAATATATATAGTATTCAGCTTTTCAACTCAGCATATAAATGTGTAGGCTACATATTTATTGTTGATCGTTGGATTCTGGTCTGGACTAGAATTCAAATGGAAACAAGAACTGTATTGTAAACGTAAAGACGTGATGACAAGCTATGTATCATTTGTTTTTTGTTTGGTTTAGGTGTTTGAACAAGAAACTGTGGTTAACATTAGAGAGGAGAAAATGTGTAAAATCAGCAACAATTACACGTATAATTGAAAGCTTTGGACTCAAATGATAACTTAGGCATTATTTGCATGATTGACACATGTATACAAGATTGATATAAAAGAATAGTTTATTAAGTCCAAAAACAAAGATAATTTAATTAAGATCTTTTTTCTTTATTGTTTTTGTAAGTCAAAATTTCGATGGAGTGATAGTGTACAGAGCCATACTTTGTCGTCTTCTTGTTGTTATTTTATCCACAATAACGAAGTTTGCCCAATTGGGTGAGTGAATAATTTTTTTGACACTGAAGTTATAAGCGGATTATAGAGAACTTGTTCGATGAACTCCCTAAATTGCCGTTCGACACTAAGACATTTCAGGTCCAATAAGCAATATCGTTTGATGTAAATAAATAACGCACTAGGTCCTCGGAACAAATAGAAAATAACAGTCGTGCTGTTGTGAACCCATGTGCTATGCCGGTACCAGGAGTAGAGAATGGGAAAGCGCGCTCTACTTGCCCCACCCGTTAAGATTGGCGCAAAGTGACATATATCATGAGCAATCGCGTTAAGCCGGAGTCGTGACAAACTTTATGTTGTGAGGCAAAACCAGGTATGCTTTCAGTTATCATGTGAGAGACCTACATGTCAATATCGATGCAATATATCGATTGGCATCAGAACGTAAATAATCTACACCTGCAGCCACTTTAGTGTTGATTAAGTTTTCATCATTTGATTAGAAATGCTGCTTGTTTTAAAGGACAATTTACAACTCGGACCCCGTGTTCAAGATTGAGACACAAGATACCTCTTCAGAACATTAACCCTTTACTCACCTTTTCCCGGTTTTAATGGGATCACTGCCGATAGCGTCATACAATCTTGGGTGTTCCATGCAGACAGTTTGTCTTGGACAATTGAAATAGGCTGAAACTGATTATCATAAACGCAGACAGACACTGTGACATGGTGAACAATACAGAAAAAAATTCATATTCGGCCTACAGAAGATAGTCTGTAAGTTAAGTACACTGAAATCAGCTTTTGCCTTTGGTTACTGTGCACATTAAATGACAAATAAGTTGTCCGACCAAGACAGTGGTATTTACCAGTGAATGTTATGCACGGTAATGCTATCTCAATCTTGAACATATGGTGCCATGTCATAAACTTTCATTTACAACCCTTGGTAGAGCTGATTTTGCCTTTGTACAAACATAATTTCTGACTGCTTAATCAACAGTAAAGTTGCCAAGGAGTATTTCCGACAATTCTAGCCTCACCTTCAGTTTTGCTATCAATCACGTACACTTGTACGTGAAAATCCTATAAGCTTATCAGGGGGAAATTTAGACACATAGTTAAAGTAATATATTTTGAGATAAAAATGTTGAGTACTTAAGGAAACATTAATTTTGAATTTCAGTACTGTATGTGTTATCTGTAATATATTCGACCTGTTATAGATGCAAAAATATACGTAAACAAACATTTATACTGGTAAAACACATTGAATATTATTAATGGTTACGCTGTGCATTTCTATTAGTCGTAATTCAACTATTTCGAATGTTCTTTAATGACGTAGCTCTGTCTCGTACTTTGTCCCTATTAATTGATAAAAGCTCGATTCTGAAGTGTTTTATCAATCACAAACCATGCACACACATAGACGTATCCACACGCACTGAGAGTTCTGGGCGTGCCTTCGTGTGATAGGTCGATTTTTTTAAACCTTGGAGTGTTTCCATTATCTAAGTTGAAACAGATACAATGTGTAAGGTACAACCAACAATCAAACTATTATTTCAGAAGCAACGGAAAGTGTTTACTATTAGGTCCATTGAATGTTGCTATTTCTGAAGTACGTCGTGTGTTTCCACTTTCTTTTCATAAAGAGTTACTGAATCTAATCGGTAAAATTGTCAACATTAGAAAAAAAGCACTAAAATTGATAGATACAAAATATCTGGCGTTTTTTTGTGTGATGATTCCGGCAGATTGATTTAATAAATTCTAAATATTATGCACAATCAGTACCTGATAACAAGGATGAAACTTATGCATCATGGGTAATATATTCATGTATTTTAAGCAGTATTTGAAGTAAATGCAGACAAACATAGAAGAAGATAGAATAATACAGGAACTATCTATGCTGTGAAGCGTGCCAATTACGTACTGTGGTACATAATGGATTGTTGTTTTGAATTTTGTGTGGATGACAAAAGTTACAGCGCGTCATGTGCAAGGCTCATGTTCAAAGACCGCAATGCAAATGCCATGTACATAGACATTCAATGCGTATGTCTAATTATACAGTATGGCGCCTGTGTATCAAGGTGCAGTTTATTGAAATAGTTGCAGGTTTCAAATGATATTCAAATTTAATATATGCATGGTCTTCTCTGAAATGTTTTTTTAACTATGAAACCTCTCTCTCTCTCTCTCTCTCTCTCTCTCTCTCTCTCTCTCTCTCTCTCTCTCAATACAGACCGCTTTGCTTGGGATTAATTCTACGTCGTTTATAGTTGAGGTCTTCATCTAAGCAAGCGTGACTAAATAGGATTTTTATGCCTTTTCTTGACGTTATTACAACCACAACCAAGTTCTTTCGGCCAAAATTGGTCAAATGAAAATTAAAAGCAAACTAACAGGGTGTAAACCTATTATCTCGCACTCTCGCAAGCGTTCATTGGCTGGAGTGCGGACAGGCTGCACATAATGCTAAATGTCTTATCGAACGGCTGTTGCAGTTGTCAGAAATATATTTAGGGTTTGTCTGCTGATATCTATATTAGGTTTAGCTATCTTTTCTATGCGTAGTTCATTGTTCAGTGTACGATTTATTTGGTGGAGCCCCGACACTAATGTCAATGGCATTGGAAGAATGTACAAAAATATATCCACCGCGGCCCGGTTAAAGTTATATTCAATTTCTTATTTAGCCAAGATTTTGGGCGTGTGGTTTATAAATTTGTGACACATATTGCAGGTATGGCATATGAAACTGTTTTATGATGATAACAATCTGCGTAAATGTAGATATTTTAAAAGCAGATAATTAAAGGTATACAGTCACCTGTAATCTAAATATGCCAAAATATGATCAAAGGGGCGTTACTTTGTATTCGAAATGCCAATGAAGGCGCTGCTTTTAAAAAACGGCCACCTGCTTAAAATATGTGATTGGTCAGATTTTCTCTTTCCATGGTAACTGTAGCAAAATTGGAACAGGTGACAGTATACCTTTAAATACCTGTATCAGGCAATCGCCGAGTTTGTTTGTGTGGTTATGCTCTCACAAAACTACCTCCACACAGGGAGCAAAGAGGTAGCTCTTCAAGTAACCACAGGCGCCTGGAGTGTTCAGTGTTTCGCAACCTAAACTTAAGACTGGCAAGTTATAGTTAGAGTGAGCCTATTTTTCGATATAGATAAGGAACCTGACAAAATGGTGAAAAAGAAAAGATGCAGGTGTTTCTATCGGTGACGTTTCTTCTTTGAAAGCGTCCGCAAGGAAACTGTTAAAATGCTGAAATTTGTGTACTTTGAGCAAAATAGCCAATTATTTAAAATACGGCTAGCTTTCAATCGGGTTCGATTCCACAACATACGGTATCAGTCGCCTAGCGGAGAGGCCACAGAAAGAACCGCTCGGCTAAATCTCCAATCCCAAAAAAGAGTGGTTCAATAGCCGGCAAAGTTGTTACATTTTTCTGACTGAGACCGCTCCACACGCTGCAGAGCCCGTGAAGCACACACGCACGCATGCTCACTATCACACACCGCACATACAAACTTTATCGATCGAAGAAACGAATTTCATCGCTTTAAATGGGCGAACGATAACCTCGAGGACAATTCTGTCCTCCAGCAGAGTTACCAACCCAGGGTAGAAAATACGGCTAGTTTTCAATCGGGTTCGAACCCACAACATACGGCATCAGTCGACTAGCTGAGAGGCCACACAGAGAACCGCTCGGCTAAATCTCCACTCCCCAAAAAAATTTAAAACTTTATTTAGAGTAAATACATGCAAATATAGGAACATATTCGAAATTCTACACAGACACTTACTAAACATAGAGTTATACAAGTGATAAATACATCCTGTATCTTTTTTGAATATCTGATGTATTTCTTAGGTCTAAATTCATGTTAAATTAATCTCCGTATTTGCATTTGTTTATATTCTAACTTACCACCTCAGGCAAGAGCTCAGGCAAATTTTTTTCAGCAATCTTTTTGAGAAATTCCTCTATGCTCTAGCAAGATTGATAATATACTGTAGACGTAATTTGATATTAGGTTCATAGATTTAAGTTGGACACAAGGGATTAATTGTGAGGAGATGTCATAGGGCAGTACTGAGCCATTTTCCATCATCGTTGCAGGGATATTAGGAATTTACCATTTGGTCTGATAAGGATGATGCATTCAGGATGCAAACATATGAAATCGTCGATTTTAGGATTTTGATATGTTTTTCATATTGCTTCAGCATACATAAGATTTTTCACAAAATCGTTTATGTCGAACCTTCTCTGAATTATTATACGATACATCATCCAGGCTGAAAAATTTGTCGAACAATCTTTCTCTGCAGATCAGGAAAAATAAATTTTGATAGCAGTTTTGAGACTCAAAACAAGAGAGAGAGAGAGAGAGAGAGAGAGAGAGAGAGAGAGAGAGAGAGAGAGAGAGGGAGGGAGGGAGGGAGGGAGGGAGAAGTGTGTACTATCGGACACGTTCTGCTCAGTGAGAGGTTTTTATTTTTCCCAGCTTTACGATTTACAATAAAGTAAAAGTTATACTTTCGTTTAAGATAGATACTGCACAGTGCTAATCGTTTAACAGAACAACTTATAAGAGACAAATAACAACATACTATGTTCAATGATCTCTATAGCGGAAAACAGCGCTTCTGTGTCTTCAAAGTTATAATGAGGCTTTAAAAATCAAACATCTTCCATTTTGATTCTTGCGTGTCCATCGGCATTGTTACAGAGTCCAAACATTGTCATTCTGTTTCGATATCAGTCTCAGGATGGTGATACATACAATAGTATAGGAAGTAGTCATCGAGATGGGTATGGGTGCAGTACATCGCACTCGTAGACAATGTAACCTCTCCAGAAGGGTTCCACCAAACTTCTCCAGCCAATCGCTCTGGACATTCCTTAAAGAACGTGAAGTAGAGACGCAATGTCATGTATTCAACCCGATATTGTCATTGTATTGCCACTATCTGGCCATGGGAATGGTCATTCTCTATCGTCACCTATGAGATATGACTTGAAGTGACACTAGTTGTACATTTTGAGGTAATGATGTAAGTCAACTTTGTCACTTGTTCTACTTCGCAAACAAGTTAATAGGCGCAGTATTGACATCATTTCTACCAGATTCCCTTCAATCGGAGGGACTTTCGTTGGCGAAAAGTAGCGCATTTTGCAAAAGGTGCAACTGTGCCTTTGAGAAAGAATCCTAATCTTGCCAGGACATCGTGTCAGCAGCCACACTGTAAATACATACATACATACATACATACATACATACATACATACATACATACATACATACATACGTACGTACGTACGTACGTACGTACGTACGTACGTACGTACATACACAGACACAGACACAGACACATACATGCATGCATACATACATACATACATACATACATACATACATACATACATACATACATACATACATACATACATACATACATATGATGACTAATTTTATTAAAGTTCATATTATAGTTGATATCGACGAAGGTGGTTTACTAGGCTTTCTTATTTGTAAAACAGTTGCAAATTTCTCTTCACCTTACTATGGCTGTTAACTCCAAACAGAGCCTCAGTAGAGTGCATGTACAATGCACTCTATCGTTTACATTCGTAGCAGGAAATGTAATAATAATTCAGTTCACATATCTACTGGCAGAATTGAAAAACTTGATACGTTGTCTCAACTAAATATTCTAAGACTGGTCGACATTTTTAGCAATACTTTTAATACTGACAAAAATATTAAAAATTTCATGAATTGCCTGACTTAAATTTATTTGTTACCAACAACTTTTGTAAGCATAGACATGCAGGCTGTGTTGACAAGTTGGAGCCAAAACATTTCGACAAGATATTAAAAGTAGAACAAGAAAGTTTATTTTTAATAATGAAATCAAATATTAGGAAATGACAAAAATTACAAGGCTTTGAATCAGAGCTTACTTACTTCCATTTTGTTGCTTCTCGCCCTTAGCAAGTGTCCGGTATAGAAGTCAAGCGTTCCATTGAAACACATTACCACTTCCTCACCTGGAATCCTGGATCCCTAAAACGAGAAAATGTGACACAATTGTTCATTATTCATAGAATGCAACACATACAAGGACACAGTGGAGTGTTTATATGGTATAACAAACGAACAAAAAAACATGTACAAGCCACAGTAGGATAATTTACACCTATATTTGTTAAAATATATATCACGGAAAGGAACCTGTTTTTGAACTTGAAACATTTGATGCCTAAATAAATCTATCGCTACCACAAGCATTCTAAGAAGAGAATATTTCATATATTTGGTCATGAAAAAGAAAAATGAAAAACGCATCTACGTTCTTCGACACTCGGCTACCTTACCGGCTCTCTCTCTCTCTCTCTCTCTCTCTCTCTCTCTCTCAGACTCTGCATATCTCTCCCAGAAACTTGGTAAAAAAAACCAGAGATTAAAGACAAAAGTATGTCTTGTATTTACCAAATCTGCCGTGTCCAGTTGGTCTTGTATCACATCGACGAGCCGATACGTTTTGGTTTCTTCGATAAATGGACCAATTGCTTTGTAAATATACTTGGTCTCAAATGGTTCACTTTCCTCAATGTTGTCACGTAATGTCCACAATTCGTCCGTGCAATCTACTTGCTGTGAAATAACTGCATTTATCACGACACCATCATACTCAGTCAGAGTAATATGTGAACACTTCCATTCCTCAGACACGTACGGTTCATCTGAGTCACACAGAACGATTGGCAGCAGGGTGGCAATGAGGAACACCAACAGCATGTCTTGAAATTGTAAACAAAATAACAAATTGAAATTGATTTTCTACAGAAAAACGATTTTAAGGTCACGTTCCATCACAAAAAAATACTTTTTGACTTTTCTTAACCATTTTTACAAAGAAATTTCAAACGATTATCTTGCATAACCAACAATCAAAGTCAGTGGTCCAGGAAGTGAAAAACTAAACACTTATAAATATCTTAAATTAGAAATGTCATATGTTAAAATTTAACATTTTATCGATTTTTACGTCAAAAAGCTTTGAAAAGATTGGTTACCTCACAAACATCAAAGGAGACCACACAAGCTGCATAACAGAATGGTGAAGTAAAAGTCTGACTACCCCATGCACTATTTCTCAGTTATGCATTGACTTAAAATGTCATCATTCTTTGAGCTAAATGACAAGGAACTGTCATAATGTAACCAGTATCATCGCGAAGAAATGGTGAAAGATCAAGAATTGTGACCTGTAGCTTTATCACCTAGAACGATTGATCATCGAATATTTTCGATACCTAACTTATCAAAGGTTTAGAAGCAGCCTGACTATTTTAAACGATTTAAAACACGACAACTTTCGGTAATCATGTGAAGGGGTAAATTCTAGTAATTTGGGTACAATATGACCAGAACGATTTCATGGTAAATAAAAAAGTAACGAAAACAGAGACAAAATGCAATATAGCAATATGCAATATATAAGTGTAACGTACTCACTGAATCTCAGGTACGACTTACTGTTTCCTGCACTGAACAGCAATATCATGATATCTGCGTAGTGGTGAAAACCTGCCAATTTATACTTTTCAAAACGCTGTCTTTTTATAAATTTGAGATAATTTATGGCTGAATTACTAAATTTAGTAAAAGACTGACGAGATCAAAGCCATCATAATAAATACTCCAAACATTACAGATGTTACATTATTGATTGCCACCTAATATTTATACGTCTGTGCCCTGTTGATGTGTTAGTCACTTTTCTTTTCTGTCGCTTAAATAGTGTCGTGTAATTTTGGACTTTTTTTCACAGGTGTTTTTAACGAAAATCAATCTGTAATGTATAGAATGTCAAGTGGCGGTTTGATTATTTATTTTCCTATTTTTGTTCTGGTTTAGTACAATGTATTTTACACCCAAATTTTATCTAGATACAACATTGCCTCTACATGTGTATACCTAACATTTGTTGCTGAGCGCTGAATTCTTGTCCGGACTAGAAATCAAAGGAAATCAATAGCTGCATTTTAAAGATACAGATACTATGGTGACATGCTAAGTAGCATGGTCGTTAAACCTGGTTTAAGGAGTTGAACTAAAAACTGCGATTAATATTAAAAAATATATGTATGTGAAATCATCAATAGTCAGAGCTTGAGACATAACGTTAGATTGGGGATTAGCTACATAATTGACATTTGAATAGAAATAAAAAAGAGAATATTTTTTAGTCCTAAAATAAAGATAAAATTACTGATTTCTGGACGACAAGAAATCCCCTGTTTCTTGGTTGTTGTTGTTAGCCAACAATTTAATTGAGTTACCCTGTACAGAACCAAAGTGTGTCGTCTTCTTGTGGGAATTCTATGGAGAACACCATAACGCTAGTTCCCCATTGGCTAAGCAAGTATTTAGGCACTCTTGCCACAGGTGTCCACATGTCTCGCTGGAATTACTACCTGTGCCAAGCACAATGAGGCGATAAAGAGACATGTTGCAAATATATTGGGATTAACAGAGAACTGGCTCGGTAGACTTCCTAACCTGCCGTTAGACATCAAGACAAATTCGATCATGAGTATCATTCGAATAATCAGTATCATTCGAGTAATAAATAACTTGCAAGGCCCTTGGAACAAATAGAAAATAGCAACCGTCAAGCAGCTGTGTAGTGGTGGTACCAGGTGTCCGGTATGGATAAGGGTACCCTGCATGCAACAGCCGTACAGATTAGCCCAAAGCGACAGATACCATATATAATCGCGTGACGACAAAAAAATTCTGTCGTGAGTCAAAGCATAGTCTACTGTCTACTGTCTATGATCAAAGCAAGGTATGCTTTCACTCATCGTATGAGAGAAAGACAGTATTATATCGATGCATCGTATCAATATGTAGTAAAGAACTTAAATATTCTAAATAATCTCCTATCCAACAATCGCTGCCTCACCTTCATTTTTGCTATTCAATACAAATTAGGTAAACAAATAAAACACGTACACTGGTATATGTGAAAGTGTTCTAATAAGGGGAAATGTAGACACATAGTTGAAGCTATTTTTTGTTATCAAACAACAATGTGGAGTACCTCAGAAAGCATAAATACTGTACTTTGTCTTTTGTATGTATTGTGGAAAGTTATAAATGCATATGTAATTTCGAATTAACGAATATATCGCGTAATCTATTTATATATATTATATAAGTTCTAGATTCTAAAGTGTTTTATTAATCAAAAACCATGCAGAGCCATTGACATATCAGTGACACCGAGAGTTTTTATCTGTACCTCATGTGATAGGCCGATTGTTTGAAACCAGAGAGTGTCTCAAGTGTCTATGTTTAACTGATACAAAGTGTGAGATACAACAAACTATCAATATATTATTTTAGGGCAGTAAGAATTAAGTCCGTTAGGTCCTTTGACTGTAGGTATTATAATACGTGGAATTTTTCCAAATCTTATTTTTATGAACAGTTACCGAAAAATAATTGCTAAAATTGTCGAACTTCGGCAATAATTATCAAATCGATCGATGTCAAGTATGCTGTCGTTCCTGTCGGCGAGAATTGCAGCCAATTGATTTAAATCCTAATAAAAATTATGAAAATTACGGATGATGGATACCTAATGATGATGAGGAAAATTATGTATAATTGCTTATATTATTTGAACTGACTGAAGGCAAATATAGAACAATAAAGAGTAATACAGAAACTATCCGTGCTGTGCAGCGTTTCAATTACATAATGAGGTACATAAAGGATTGATGTTTTGAATTTTTTTGTAGACGTCAAAAGTTACAGTGTGTCACGTGCGAGGCTGGTGATAAAGAATCTAATGCAAATGCCATGTACATAGACATCCCGTGCGATCTTCTAATTACAGTGTGCAAACTCCATACTAAGATTGCGGCAGGGATATTTATAACCTAGCTAAAGAGTCTCAGAGTAGCCATACTAATCTCTGCCACAAGCGACATTTTACAGCAACTTTTGGGTATTGCACGTTTTCCAAAATATACATTTTTTGTCTTTTTATACTAGTATATAATACGTCGAACCCAAAAATATTAGAGAAATGAACAATACACCACCAGTTCAATATCAATCCTCGATTCCGTAAACACTTGCAAAAACATAGACCTTACTATAGGTTACATGGATGTCAATCGGTAATTCAAAGTGTATGCCCCAATTATAGATGCCATAGTCAAAGTTTTAGTAGATTAGGCCTAAGTATAATTTGTAACATCCACAGAACCACTGCATTCTCTATAATGTGCCGATCTTACCATCGTGTAGAGTTGCCGTGTAGTGGACAATTTCACTCAAAATTTTTACCAGTGCACGGAAAGTGCGATCTCTAGCTGGAGAGCTCCTTTCAAAATCTGAGATGTCCGCCACGGTTAATGAGCCAGTTGGGCGCTAAATGTCTTATCGCGCAGGACTGAAAGAAGTCCAAGTTTAAATTCGCCTGCAGCAGAAGCGCGAGGTCAACAGCTAGAAGACCCTCTAACTTAATTAGAATTATCCATGGCGCAGCGCACTGCTGACATCGGCCGCGCTTCAATCTCTGAGTGGATATTGTACATTGTGGAGGCTCTGTATCAAGGTACAGTTTATTCAAATAATTGCAAGTTTCAAATAATATACAAATCTTATGTTCCCTTTGTCTTTTCTGAAATGATGTTATTTTCAGTAGAAAATGACTTTTTTCTCAATACTGTCCGATTTTCTTGGTATTATTTTTACGACATTTATTGTTGAAGCCTTTATCACAGCAAGCGTAACTAGTTTATTATGTCTTGTTTTGGACGTTAATCCGACCAAAACCCAGTTCTACTTCGGCTTAAATTGGCGAAATGAAAATTCCAAGCAAACTAACATAGTGCAAAGTCATTATCTCGCACTCTCGCCAGCGGGCGCGATGAAATACGCTGAGTCTCTTTCGTGGGTATCATTAGATGTTATTCTTCGTAAGCGTTCATTCGCTGAAGAGCAAACAGGCTGCACATAACGCTAAATGTCTTATCGAACGGCTGTTGCAGTTGACAGAAATATATTTAAGGTTTATCTACTGATATCTATTTTAGGATAAGCTATCTTTTCAACGCGCAGTCAGTTGGGTAGTGTTTGATTGATATGATAGAACCACGATACTAATATCAATGACAGTGTGTTGGAAAAATGTACTAAAAGGTAAATCCACCGCAAAGTAGATGTTCTGTCGACAAAAGATAATCTCAAATTTATATCTGTTACTGATTTACTAAAGATTTTCGTACATGTTCTTTATAAATTGCGCGACACATTGCTTTGTCCGGTGTACAAAACTGTTTGTATCATGGAATTTTGCGTAAATCAATCTACTTAATCTGCATACATAAGTATAACTTATTCAAATTTGGTGAACTATTTTTTAACAAATAGAAGAAAAAAAACTTTTAAAACTGTAACAGAATGAGATAACCCTACATTTTAAAAAAGTGTCTTTTCTCAAGATCTATCGCAATCATCACATGTCATCAATTTATTGCTTCATTAACTGTATAACTTTTGTCTATTTTTTCATTGACGTTGTTTTGTGGATACGCTGCCACTTCTTGTTCTACAGCTGAAGTGTGATGCGAAGTCAAGATTTTAGCTTATCTACACAGTCATATGTGTACAGTCAGCATTGTTATTACAGAGATTAAGTTACACTTTATAGCGTACATCTGACGCCCAATGTTGCATGCGCGTTTCCGTGCTAACGAGCGACGGCGACGGTTTAGTTGTGCGTTCCCGATTATTTTGCTACATTTTTTCTCAGCAAAATGTCAGTTTTGTGTAAATTTTAATATAAATCAATTTATTTATTTGGAGACCACGCCACATGTGAGTTGACCATCTCTTAAGGTAGAATGCGTATTGTGAACAAATATTTAGACTTTCAAGTTTTTATATAATTTCTTTTTATAGCTGCTCTATTTTAAACTCTTTTAGTGTACTTTTTCACCGTCTTAAACTTGTGAAAATTAGAAATTTACTTTGTACCTATAGAGTTAACAAGAATGGCAACAATTTTGAATTATTAAAAAATTACAAATATGAGAAATTTGTTGCTTCACTACTATGATTAATATGATGACCCTTGATTATTATTCATGATTTTAAGGTATAGATTAACGTTTCCTTTTGGACACTTGCTGAGAGAAGTCTTTTGAGATTAAGTGTGCGTACTAATTCAAGCCATATCTTAGATCTACTGCTGCTGCAGTGTTCTTTTGAATACATCCCACCTTTTCCTTGAAAGATTTATGGAATACAGAGACATAAATTGACTTAAAGTTTACATAATCAAAATGAATCCATTATAACTTTTCCTAACGCAGAAACTCAACAGGTTGGGCAAGTCACACCTGTATTAATCCCACTGTTCTCAATGTTTATCTCTTCAATAGCTCTATCGCACGCTTTTAGCACCCTGACCAAGGTTTTTGAACCTCTTTGGTCAAAATTAACTGCTCTGGTCAACTTGTTCACCTTTTAAAATGGCCAGGTAGGCGACTCGCAAAGCAACATTGTAATTAAAACTCTCATTAGCAGTTTCGAGAAAGAAGGAAACAAGACACATTAGTGGTCAGTGGGTGCAAAAGTTTCGGTGATTTTTGTTCATCTACTATTTTCTCCCCTGTGGTGGAGGGTAATATAGTGAACGAAATATGTAAAGACACAAACTTAGGTGGTTTCAATTTTTGCCAGGATGAAAGACAACATGTAGTCCGCTTTTCTAGGTAGGGCTATACGGCACAGTCATAGCGGATCACTCTTGACTTATCCCGGCCGTAGGGCTAATAGCTGACCATCACATGACAGAAAGTTTATAAATATAAATACTAGTAGTAAACCTACGTGGTTTTATTTTTCGGTCACGCATTCGTTAGTCTTTTGACATAAACGGGTTCTCTACTACCTCCATGCTTAGTTGCTTGCTACAATCATGGAGCCAGAAGCTAGTACCCCCATGCTATAAGGCAAACGATGTGGAGTATCATGGTTATTAGGTGCTTATTGTATTTCCGATGTTGTTCCAGACGGCTTTGCTAGGTCTGCATAGTTTTCCCTGTTTGATGAACGATAGTGTTGTATTTGTAGGTAAATTTGAGAAACCATCATATTTGTCTTGCTTTATTCGGAGTCGTAACTGTCTGACAAAGATTAATCTTAATTCACTACCCACGTGCGGGCATTGTCAACCTGTTGTGATCGATATAAGCGTGTGTGTAAACAAGAAAAGTAGACTCTTGAATTTTAATGGACGTGGTGGGTATCAGCCATACTCACCACATCTAAATATGTGTGGGAAAAAGCTGTCATGTAGTGAAGAGATCTTACAGGCAACACAGAACCATTTTATGTACTCGTTTAGATCTTTAAGTTCGAGAGACACTCAGCATTGATTATTCGATGTAAGGAAAATGTATTCAGGATGTTGACAAATGTTTCAATAAGTAGAATTTGACAATACTTTTTGAGTATTTTTGCATTTCGAGCAAGTTTAAATTAAACTTTACTAGATCCTTTTTGCTTATCGCATATCCAGCTGCATTGTATCCATTCCCAAACTTTGTTATTACGTTTCGATATCATTTTTCATGGTACATGCAATAGTACAGAAAGTAGTCGTCACGATGGGTATGGGTGCAGTACATCACATCTGTAGACCATGTAACCTCTCCAGATGGGTTCTACCAAATTTCTCCAGTCAATCGATCAGGACACTCCTTAAACACAGTGGAAGAGAAGCACCACGACATACATTCAAATCGGTCATTTCTCTAAATCAATAGGGTCTGGCAAAAAGGATGGACGTTCTGTATAGTCAACAATGAAATCTGTCTTAAAGTGATATTGTAACTTTTTATGAAGTTATCAGTGCCTTTGATATAACGGCATGTTTAGATGCGCAGTCATACATACATACATACATACATACATACATACATACATACATACATACATACATACATACATACATACATACAGATTTGCGCATTTTGCAATAGGTACAATAGTGGTATTCAGAAAGAATCCTACAAAAGCCATAAAATAGTGAAAAATAGCGAAAAGGTGCCTCACATATTCCTGTGTCAACAACAACAACAATGATAAGCATAGACATTAAGGCTGTGTTAACCAGTTGAAGTCATATAATTTTGATATGATGACGAGAGAAGAACGAGAAAGTATATTCGTAATTAAACAAGACAAATATTTTTTAAGAAATGTTAGTAAAAACAAGTTATGGAGTCACAGCTTACTTACGTCCATTATGATACTTCTTGCTCTCAGCTTTTGTCCGTCATAGAAGTCTACTGTGTCATTCAAACACATTACTACTTTCTCACCTGGAATCCTGGATCCCTGAAACATTAAATAAGCAATACAATTGCTAAATATTGATGTGAGAGATGTAACATTCGCACAAACACAATCGAGTGTTTCGTATGGTATTACACAGGAAACGTAAAGCATGCCCAAGATTGAATGTTGATAATCTAATGATATATTCGTTACATTAGATATCATGAAGAGGAACCTCTAAGTCGGTGTTTTTTTCAATACAGCAAAAAAAATATGTCAGTAACAGCAAGCATTCTAGGAATAAGTCAAAACAACAATTAAAGATCTCACACAAAGGATTATGTGAAGGAAAATGCAATTAATGCGCATTTACTTCACTCCCTCGCCAATCTGTCTCTCTGACGGAGTCTCTTTCCACATGTCTATCTTTCCGCCGCCGTTTTTATCTCAGAAACAAATAATCACACGCCCCGATAAATTTAAAAACAAGTGATCACCCTTGAACAAAAAACAGAAATGAATGACAACAATGCATCTTTTATTTACCAAATCTGCCGTGTCCAGTTCGTCTTGTACCACGTTAACGAGTCGAAATGTTTTTGTTCCTTCAATGAACGGACCAATTGTTTTGTAAATATACTTGATCTCAAATGGTTCACTTTCCTCAAGTTCGTCACGTAAATTCCACAACTCTTCAGTGCAATCTACTTCCTGTTGAACGAATATGTTTGCTACGACACCATCATACTCTGTCCCAGCAGCATGTGAACACTTCCATTCCTCAGACACGTACGGTTCATCCGAGTCACAGAGAACGATTGGTAACAGAGTAGCAAAGAGGAACACCAACAGCATCTCTTGAAAGAAATAAAAAAAAATAATCAAAATTTATTTATTTTATGGAAAAACGATGGTTATGGTCCAGTGCGCCTAGAGAAGGAAAATTTTCAACTCCAAACTCTTCCAAGTTAGCTTAGACCAATTATCTTGAACATGGAGAACCAGACTCAGTGGTTACTAGGCTATATCAGGACGAGAGAAACCCATGCATAACACGTATCAATGTTTTAAAGACAAGTGCCCTTTTAATGCTATGGGGAAAATCAAACACTGCTTTCGTCATGGGTCCGAAAGGAGACCACACACACAGCATAGCAGAAGGGTATTGCAAAAATCTGGCTGTCTCGCAAACCAGTCCTGATCTGTACGTTAACCGAAAAGCATGAAATACTCACCTTGTATCATTCTTTGTGCGACATAAGTCGTTTTGCAGCTTTCAAAATATAACGATTAATGTGATAAAAAATATTCAATGATGATTGGCAAACAGTATGTTATTCGTTTTATCTTGAAAAATTAGTACAAAAATTGGAAATTGAGATCTGCGGTTTTAACAAGTTAAACAATGGATCGCCGTATAATTTCCGTGCTGAACGGCTCACAATTTTAGGAAAAGTGTGAGTTATGTTGAACGGATTTGTAACAAATACGATTACTACCGTTTATCATGTCAAAGGGAAAATGCTGGTCATTTTGGCACAATATATCAAGACGATTTTCAGACATAGTAATCGACTAACAGAAACCAACAAGACTCTATGCAATATAGCTATTGGTGTAAATTACTCACTGAAACCTTGATACAGCTTACTGTTTTACGCAGTTCACAGCGATATTGTGATATCTGCGCAGTGTTGCAAACGCTCATGTTTATATTACGCTGCTTACATAACTTTGAGGTAATATAACGCTGATATACTAAATTAAGCAAAAGACTGGTTACGTGAAAACTTTCATGATAAATCACTAAAAAATTTACACAGATGTCACATTATTGATTTCCGGAACTATTGTATTTTTTGCGATATTTTAGTCCCTTTCTTTTCTGTTGCCCAGCATATAGTGTCGTTAAGTCTATCTGTTTTTGAACAAGATTTTTGTAAAGCCTCTGTTAAGAAACTCAGTGTGAACCTTAAAGGAGCTATCATTTACTTTTTAAAATGTAGTGTGAAATGTCAAGAAGCTGCTGAGGGATTTCTTTCACTATTTTATTTTTAATATGGGTAGTATTAAGCTTTTCAACTCATCCCATATACATGTGTCCACCGCAAATTTATCGTTGATCGTTGGATTATTGTTCCAGGTAAAGACGTTGTGATGACAAGCTAAATAGTATTTCCTTTTTACTTGGATAACGAGGTTGAACAAGAAACTTTAATTATCAATTTAAAATGAAGAAAGGTTGTAAAATAAGCAACAGTTATATGTAAAATTTGAAGCTTGACACTCAAACCTAAGTAAAATTCACCATTATTCACATGAGTGTCACATGTGTACAATTATAAAATAATACTTTTTCAGCCCGTAATTGAATTCAGTTTTTTTCTTTATTTTCGTTGAGAGCCAATATTTTGATGGAGTGATGGTGTACAAAGTCATACATTGTCGTAATCGTACGGTTATTCTATGCACAATAACGTAGCTTACCCAATTGGATAAAAGAGTAATTTTTTTACTTAGAAGTCCTCCGGTGTTTGGAGTCCACATGTATCAGGAGCTACCTACGCCGAGGACGAGGACGCGATTAAAAGATATCTAGCTAAAAAGGTGTATAATAATAAGGTTATTCACTAAATACCGGGATTTATGTCCTCGTACATCGTACTCTTCGGTATTTTCCTCCACGCTACGCGTCTCGGACAATACCTCCGCTGCACGATGTACTAGGACATAAATCCAAGTATTTTAGAAATAACCTTACATTTTGTGCAATCCCGAAGCTACAGTGGTGACTAAATATATGTTGTGAGTCATAACGATGAATGCTTCAAGTTCAGTCGTCATGTGAGAGACATACAAGTCATATATCGATGCAATACATAGATTGACCATAGAACTGAAATGAATTACACCTGCAGCCAGTATAATGTAGATTAAGCCTTCTTGATGCAATCAGAAATGCTGCTTTCTTTACACACGAATTTACAAATCAGACCTTTTGTTCAAGATTGGAACACAAGATACCACTACAGTACATTAAACCTGTACTTAATAATAATGAGTTATTTGAAGCAACACATTTTCCACTTTTTATGAGATCACTGCTGATTGCCTCATGCAAACTTGGATGTTCCATGCAGACAGTGTGTATTGGAGAATTAAAATAGGCTGCACTGACAGACACTGTGACAAGCTTGAAAACTATATGGAAGAAAAATTCATATTTGCTCTACAAATGATAGTTTGTAAGTAAAGTAAAGTATAATGACATCCGTTTTTGCCTTTGCTTATTGTGTTGATTACAGGACAAATAAGTTGTTTGAACAAAACAGTTATATACGAACCACCGAGTGTTATGCATGGTAATGCTGATGTTATTGAACAGCAAGATCGCGTACACTTGTACATGTAAATTGTATATTAAGGGGAAATGTAC
>LD344867.1:709944-734749 GCA_001465055.1 Ptychodera flava
AATGTACAGTAATGGACAAGTTTATGACTTCCCCGATAGTTTAGCTTTTAACTACACAAAATCGTATTCAGAAACATACATTTAGTATTTAGTTGATTACTCAGTCCGTACATGGGTAGACTGCATATTTATTGTAGACTTGAATTTTAAACAGGACTAGAATTCAAATATAAACAACAACTCCCTACCTGCAGTTTACATGTACGACGCAGTGTTGACAAACTTAATAATATGAAGTAATCTGAAACTGCTTCCCTTGTCTCTGTTGAAACAGATGTTTGTTACCAACAATTATCCAATTATTATTTCAAGAAAAATGTATAAAGTGTAGGATATTGAATATGGCTATTTCTAAAGTATGTGAAAGTTTTCATAGATCTTAACATGAAGAAGTTACTGAGACGAATCGATTAATATTTTGACATTCGAAAACAACGATTAAAATGGTTATATTGAGCATATGCACACGTCTATATCAGCGACGGTTCTAGCAAATTGACCTATTAAATATTTTGAAAATTTATGATATTCCTACAATACCGGAAAATATAGATATTTATTCAAAGCTGTTTCGGGGGCAAAAAAGAAAGAAATATATAATGATATGGAGTAATCCAGGAATTTAACATACGGTGTTTTCAATCGGGTTCGACTCATACGGAAGCCAGTCACCTAGTGGAGCAGAAATAGACAGAACCGCTGGGCCATATCCCCACTCTGCAAAGGAGTGGTTCAATAACCGGGCTTGTAGTTGTTACCATTTTTTCTGACTGCGACCCTTCCACACGCTGAAGAGTTCGTGGATCACTCACTCCCTATCACACATCGAACACACAAACATTATCCAAGCAATGAATAAATTGCTTAGAGAGGGCGAAATACAGCATCGGAAACAATTCTATCCACTAGCAGAGCTATCAAGCAAGACTAGAAAATACGGTGTTTTCAATCGGGTTCAAACTCACAACGTACGGCACCCAGACACCTTGCGGAGAAACCACAAAACCGCTCGGACAAACACAGTTCACTCTATTTTGCGTATACATTTAGTTGTCCAACTGTTTGAATGTATAGCAGATCACAGAAGTTTCTGTGCACCACTCTTACGGCCCATCAAAAATCTCAATGAAGCTATTAATTCGTCATTTTACTTTCAGAAAACATCCATCAATGTGCTATTATCTAGCAGAAGACAACTGGCTTAGAATAGAGACATACGCGCACAGTCCGTATAAAAACGTCGAGCACACTATGACGTTTACATTCCTAGTCACAACAGTTGTAAATTTGACATCAAAATTGAAGATTAATAAAGACCAACAAACTTTGACATCGGAGGCGCTGCATGTTTGTTTTCGGAAGAAAATAAAAGAGCAAAATGAGAAAGTCACTACCCCCGCCACCCTCCCTTCCAGGGGCATGAACGGGTGTCATTAAGATATATGCAGTCTCTATTTTTTAGGTGTAATGACGCAATAGGAGCACATTTTATACTGAAATATGTTTTCTTCTGCTGCTTTGTTGCGAAAGTGAAAACAAGATATTTGGGTAAGCTGCACAGTAGCGCCCTCATGCCGTGCGGCCCATTGGATCATGAACACCACCAATAGGGCATAAATCTGGTCTTTGAGAACATTTGTGCCAATTTTGCCAATCTAATTATCAATTGCCTCGATACGGAAAGTCTAGTTTTCGCTAAACATGTTAATATGTTTTCATTAGTCAAAATATACAACAATGGAATTAATGCTTATTCTTGTTTCTTTCAATGCATTGTACAGAAAACAAAAGAAGATAGTAAAAATCTCAGACTCGCTTTTTTCTTTCAGTTATCGTATAGGATATTCCTAAATTAGTAACAAGGTCGATAAAAGTCGAGTACATTTTTTACACTTCTGTACGTTTATATATATGTTGATTGTAAAAGGCGTTATATTCCCCACGTCAGCTTTTGTTTTTATTCTAAAGGGAGACTATACCACTTTATGTGAGGGGTTGTTGAAAGCTTTGAAAGCGAACAAATTAAACATGACACAGTTAACTCAGATTTTCCCAATTTGAACTTCGTTTAACGACTCAAACAGTTTTAAGTTCTGTTCGCTCGGTACTTTTATGCTAATATCTCATCATTGTGCTCTAATTGGTTCCGGTCAAAGTGAAAACTTTATTCATATTTAAACACGATAACAAACTGATTAACATCTGTATTCTCTTAAGAAGAATGTCAGTACAGAGAGAGAAAACATAATTGACATCACTCTTACGTCATGGTCGTTTTACTAAATACAGCTCACGTAAAGCTTATATCCTTGGTTTTCACTGTGGGATGTTAGAAGTATACAGACATTGTCAGGCATTGTCGCTTTCTTCAAGGTGACATGCCGTAATCCTTGAAATTCCATTATTGATATGTCGACTTTTAGTACATTGCTGTATTCCATTCATTCCGAATAGTATCTTATTATCTGTATATATATAATTGGCTGTCACATCTACACTATCTATTTTATTATAATAGTTTTTGCATTGCAGGAGAGAAACCTTATAATGTAAAGAATAACTGGAGGCGGGGGTGGGGGAGGAGTGGTCTTTGCATTGCAATGTCAAAAGGGCAAAACGCAAATTAACTCAAACAAGGTGAATACTTTCCTTGAAGTCAGCATCTATGTGGTAAAGCTGTGAAGCAAAATACTATATACAGATAGAGTCACTGTTTTTATAGAATCTTGGCATTTTCATGTCGAATATGCATGCCATTAAATGAAATAAATGTCAATTATTATTACTTCGCTGTACCTATAGGAGCGAACACATTTTGTAAGGTTGTGGGGAGTGGTTCTTAATAACCAATGGAAATCATGTAGATTTTCTTGCCGAGCTCCTCCGGTTGGAAAGGTTCCAACGCATCTCATTAACCCAACGGTCAATATCTGCAATGAATGAGTAAGTGCCGAACAAGGCATAGATGTCTCAGTGCACTAAGTGGTCAAGTCGTCAGCTCCGCTCAGCTCCATAAGTGCGCCCTCACACAAATCGCTTACCGAATACTGACGTTCCAAAGTGTAGGCGGAGTAGGCGATGAAAACGAGTCGATTTGGTCAATAATAGAAGAAAAACGGTAGGCAAAAATTAAATATGACTGAAAGCGGTAAAATGACTTTGGTTCCGACTTCAATGGACAAATTAAAATGTCAATATATATGTTTTTTACTTATACGCTTTATTTCTATGATTTTTAAGGACGTATCGACCTTGTCATTTATTTATTTAATCGTCGAAAACAGAGATTTTAGAGAACCTCATTTAAGGTACCATTCACTTAGAAACTGTAAAGCTCAAAACTTTTCAGAGTACAAATTATAGTACTTGAGAAACACAATACGGAGGATTTCTCAAAAAATCAAATTCAAATATATTTGACATTTTCAAATTCAAAATATGCATTTTCGATTTTCACAAACGTACAATTTTATTTTAATCCGCATTCACTTTTAGAACAGCTCATTTTCTCCTTTCTTGGACTAGTGCTAGACTGCCAAACATAATCTAGGACCAGCAAAATTAAACGTGATCTGAGTAAACTAGGCGTCCAACATTATTATCAGAGATTGAGTTCTTTGTACTTGCGTATGCATAGCTGATAAACTACACGTTTGGCATATTGTATTAGTACTGATCGAGTTAATGAATTTCAATTATATTATTTTTGCTTTCTTCAGACTGCTGTTGTTTTATTGGTTGCATGAGTGAAAACAACGGCAGCCTGGGCAAAAATCCCAAACATGATCTTATAGCTATGGTATTGAACTATCGATAGCCGTAAACAAGCTGGCAATAGTCATTATCTTTAAACAATGCAGCAAGCCTTTTTGGGTAATAAAACACAGAAATACAAATTTTTCTAAAACTAAAAATACAAAGGAGAATTTTCTAAGACGACGACATTTTTTTAAGAATCAGCAATTGCAGCGTGAAGAGTATGTAAGGCTTTGTTTTAGGGTTGAAAAGGTGGCGAAAATGAAAATAAATATGTTCTGATCAATCAAGGTTGATCCCATCCTCGATGTTACAATTTCCTGGTCATGTCGTTGGGCGAACCACGTGACGAATTGAACGAAATTTCATCATACAAAACCACTCTTTTATTAAAGAGTATCTATAAGCGACACACACGGTATGCATCTGCAAAACCGTCCAAAATGAACCTTAGTTATGTAACACAGTACCTATTTTTGTTGAGTTTGTGAATTACAATACTCTCATTCACAGTCAGTGCCAGGTCCTATGTACGGTAAGGTTGCTCGCCCACCGCCCATTGGCTTATTTTTTTCTTGGCAGAGTTACTTATCCACCACTACTTTGTGGTTCAAGATGACCCCATTGCCTTTGTCATTTTCAATATGTTCCTTGGACCTGGTAACTTTCTTAGTTACCTTGAATGATAACGATTATTGGACCTGATTTAATGTCTATTAAATATTTACTCACAGACTTGGGGTAAGTGTAGGATTGTATCAAAATGAAAAGCTTTGCTTTAGATAAACATTGATTGTCTAGTGAAAAGAGGCCTTACAGTGATTACACCTCCTTAGAATGCTTAACTCATTCGATGCCTGCAAGAATACTCTCCTAACTGTGCAGATGTCTCTCATTAAGAGTGTTTGAATTATAATTTTAACCTAAGGTGTGGTATCTTCTCTGCCAAAAACAGAAACAAACTTTCCCGAATTGTGAACGTGGCGGAACTGTACAATTAATCGGTCACCGGCAAAACTGCTTAATCAAGTCTTCATCACTCTGCAGTAAATATAAAAGCTCTTAATATCATTGATGGTTCACCTCGTCATCCTCATTGCCAATTTCATATGCTCCCTTCAGGGTGGTCCTATTCATTCCAGGCTGGTAAAAAGGTCGATTTAGAAAGTCATGTATGCCTACAGCTGTGTCAATTTTAGATTGTCATTAAATCTAGTGTTGTAGAGTTATGTTGTCTTATGTTTCGATTAAAATTCGATGAGCGCAAAGGTAATTTTTATGGACAGTGGAAAAGATATTTGAATTGAATCGAATGAAATTGAATAGCCGATAGTGACCATAATAGGTTCATAAACTCCATCTTGTTCACTTTCAGTGCTCATTGTGTGCGAATAACGACAGACCAGAAGTATCTTAAATAAGCATTTTAGCCATAAAATTGAACTAAAGATTGCTGTTAACACGTTGTCAATGATCATTATTCTTCAACAATGCAATTGTTCATTTTTCAAACGCACCAGATTATTTAAATTTTGATAATCTTAATTGCTGATAAAGTTTATTGATTTTCCAGGCACAGAATGAGGGAAAAGTTTTCACCAATTCATTAAATCCATACGTAGAGAAGGCGGTTCCTTTCATCTACATTTCCTTACCGGATCTTTTATGTCATGATAGACTTACAACAAAGCAACGGTGTGTGAAACATTTTACTCATCTTTGAATTCACAAACCAGATGATAATGAACATTTAGGTACATGTTAATATTTTAAATCGTAATTTGAACTTATTTAGCAGATTCGTGATCCATAGAGAAACGCAGCAAAATTATTTACCTAAGTGAATAATTTATATCAAGTCGTGTGCACTGTAATCTGCTTAGGGACAATTAAATGCCATGTTGGGAGCGAGTGTTGATTTGTATTAGTTGATTATTCTGTTCTTGATTTTGGTGAAAGGGGTCTCGATGTTTTGGTAAAGCTCAATGGGTGGATCGTTGTGATTTTTTTGTATTGTAAAAAAGCAGCCAATAATCGTATACAATTTGCCATACAAGTCACGAATCGCACAAGTGTTGCGTAGCGTGAAAATATTTTGTAAAAACTAATGAGAAAAAACCACTCAACTATCGTTAGCTCAGTTGGTAGAACATACGAAATGAATTCGGGGGACGCAGGTTCAAGTACAACTTGGGTCATTTTTTCAAACACCAAAAATTTGCAGTATATATAAAAGATTTTTAACTTTTGCTAAAACATTTCCCTGGGAACATTGAACAATTGTCTTTCATAATCAAGCTTCAAAATCAGTAATCAAAATGCAAAGTCCTTGACTAGAGAAACACGTTACATAATGCTTATTTTAATTAGAACGCACCTCGGGGACAGACGTTCGGACTCTCAGACTTTTACAATTGTCTTCTGATATATGGAGGTTCATTTTAAAGCTCTCGGTGAAAGAAAACTTCGAAATTTTTTATTTTTCTCCATAGAGTTAACACAGGGACGGCGGCCATTTTGAATTTCTAATATCGGTAAATCTTGAACTAAAGATTGCTGTTAACAAGCTGCCAATAGTCATTATCATTAAACAATGCTATTGTTTATTTTTAAAACGCACCAGATTATTTAAATTTTGATAATCTTAATTGCTGATAAAGTTTATTGATTTTCCAGGCACAGAATGAGGGAAAAGTTTTCATCAATTCATTAAATCCATACGTAGAGAAGGCGGTTCCTTTCATCTACATTTCCTTACCGGATCTTTTATGTCATGATAGACTTACAACAAAGCAACGGTGTGTGAAACATTTTACTCATCTTTGAATTCACTGACCAGGTAGTGTTTAACATGTTGGTATCTATTATTTTACACCGCAATTTGAATTTATTTAGCAGATTCGCGATCTGTAAAGAAACGCAGCAAAATATTATAATATCCCAGGTGAATTATTTATATTGACTTACATGCACTGTAGTCTACTTACGGACTATAAAGTGTCATGCGGGGAGCGGGTGTTGATTTGCTTGGATCACCTTGATCTTGATTTTGGTGAAAGGGGTCACCATGATTTTGGTGAAAGGGTTCACCATGATTTTGGTGAAAGGGGTCACCATGATTTTGGTGAAAGGGGTCACCATGATTTGGAAAAGCTAAAGCTCTATGGGGAGGATCTTTGTGTTTTTTATAATAAGGCAATACTCGCATACAAACACACTTTTGGCACACACACACACACACACACACACACTATATATATATATATATATATATATATATATATATATATATATATATATATATATCCCATGCGGGATTCGAACCCACACCCCCGGAATACATTTCCGTTGCTCTACCAACTGAGCTAATGGATCAGTCGGCTCAATGTGGGCAAATCCTGTCTCTTAGATGGGGCAACTCTTCATTCTGTTGTGCGTGGATGGTGAGTAAGACGGCTAAACTCATCACCTAACCTTTCAGCCTAAGGATCCAATACTGGATTCAACAGGGTCTCGCGCACAAGTCACCAACTTAGGAATCACTTCTTGGTAATGAGGATCAATCAATCATATGAATGATGCAAACTATATATATATATATATATATATATATATATATATATATATATATATATATCTAACAAAACGACTATTTTGTTTGGCAATAAAGTTCTTATATTTTGAATAAGAGGCATTTTAAATTTGCTAATCATGATTTTAATCACTTTCTTTTTCTACATATACTCATCTTTTTAGTAATAACATTACAGAACGTTACTTTAACGGTACTTTAACCCTTTTCCTGCCGAGTCACCCTGCTCGTTATCCTGCCAAGTCGTTCAAAAACCGGCCCCTTTTGCCCCCCATCCTTGCTATTCTAAAATGAGGAAAGAATATGCAAAATAATATAGTAGTTTTTTCTACATATACTCATCCTTCAAGTTATAACATTACAGAAAATAGCGTCGTTTTTTACTTAAATTAATATTTATAATCAATACCAAAATTGAGGTTTTTACCCCAAATATACACCCACTTCTTCCTTCGAGTAAACTACTGCTACCATACTAAACTTTAGAGTCTCCGCTTTTTGAAAATATATAGTATGAGGGGGTTTTCTTGTCATCTTTGATGAGAAATATTGCTTTGAAAAAAGGTGTGTTGGCAACATGCAGCTCCACCTTAAGATTGAATAAAATAGGTCCGAGAATAGAACTTTGAGGTACATCACAATCGCGAGATTGTACCTCAAACACGACTGACCAAACACACACAGACTGCGTTCGCCCTCGCCTATACGATTTAAACCAATCCAACACCGTCCCCATGATACCAAATCTATAATTGTTACACAACCTGTAAGAAATATCATGACCAATCGTGTCGAAGGCAGCAGATAGATCGAGTAAAATCAATCCTTGCGTCTATCAAGGGCACAAAGGATGTTGTTATGGACTCTTAGAAGAGCAGTGTCTGAACTATAGCCTGTTACTGGGACATGATATGCATCATTTATTACAGGAACTGTGAACTTGTATTCATTTGACCTTTTGGCATATACCGGTACTTTATATGTAGCACCCAAAGTTGGTTCGCTGTAATCAGATCTCTTGGGAAACCATGGCAAACAAGTATCTAGCATACTTTCAAATAGAATTTCGAATAATTGTAAACATACTTTAAACACCAGTAGTTGACCAGTTCAATGATAAAATAAACAAAGTGCCGTTGGAAGAGTTCACTGTAGAATTATCTAATTTATGATCTCCACTACCCTTTGTATTTTTCTATCCACTTAGACCCTAAAGAAACGGCCAAAAGTCATGACTAAAAGCCAACCGCCCGACCATGTCACTGTGGCAACCAGGCAACTTATCGGTGACGTTGGTTTATAAATTGGTCTTCGCCATGATACGGCGGTGAGAATGCACGACACTGAGCTCGTCTGATTTTCTTTGTGAACTCAAAAAGTTGGTTCGCTGTAATCAGATCTCTTGGGAAACCATGGGCCGTTTCGTGAACGCACTGGTTCTCATCTTGCCAGTAATTGCGCAGTGTTCGTATTTGTCTCAAAGAGAAGAACTGTTGGCTGAGGACGCGTCGTTCGCCACTGGAAGCCAGATACAACTGGAGGGTAAAGAATGGGCGGTGAACGATGTCTTGATGAGTTTCAAGGGTAAGGAAATCGAGAAGGGAGTCAACACCAGCGTCTATCCGCCCAACATGCATTTCTTTCAGGCAAAACCACTAATCGAACAAAGTGAGGTATTCAAAATCATTAAGCTGATGCCAAAAGTTGAGCTATGCTACAGTTGTGATCTACGCAATAATTATCGGTTGTATCCGTGACATTTTGAGGTCAACAATCGTATGCTACACGACCAAAAGACATTGACTAACGTCATGATATTTCATATCTTTTAAACGAAGATTACTAGCTCTTTGTATCACCTCATGGCCACAGCTTTTACAAGTAGCTGTAAAGAATACTAGCCTATTTACGTATGTTGTTTAAAGATTTTCAAGCGAACTTCCATGCAGCTTTGTCAGGATGCCAATCTGGTGCACAATATGCAAAGTGACATAATAGAATAGTCGCAGTTAGGCTATAATCTGATCAAATATAGGTTGCATTCACATTCAATTACTTTTCAATGTTTGATACTCGTGTTCTCGAATTCGCCTCCTATTGAACAGCGGGCATTTACTGACGACCAGCTGTGTACATTAAGTTGCTGTCGCTTTTGGTAAAGGCACATTTTATAGTATGACAGCGTGGCTCATTAGAAATTTCGTGCAAAACGGTATTTCGGACACATATTTCATTCAATGAACGTTATCAAGATGGAAAATAACCGCCAAGTCCAGAGATATTTTATGTAAATCAGATAACCACCCTAAATATGTAATGTGCCTGTCATGACATGCGCAGTCAATAAACATTTTATGGCCCGCTGATGGCGGACAACTGACCACGTGCTCTTAGTATATTTCAGGAATTGATCAATAGACCTTTTTGCTTGCACATACCACAGGCGAAGTTTAAATTTTGACGCGATTATCTGATTTAAAGTGAAATATTTCTAAGTCACTTTCACTGAATAAAAACTGTAATTCCGATATGCTGTTTCGCTTGAGATTTCGTATGTATGATATTGTCATACTTTAAGGTAGGCCACTGGCACAAGCAAGATTTATTGACTTTGGCTGTCGCAATTAATCAATTCAAGAGTGGCAGCTACCAAAGAACACGAACGCTGTGTAAAGAATGTTCGCAGTCGAAATTTTATCATACGTGTATTGTGTCTGCCGTTGGAGGGCTGTGAAATGGCTATTGAGCATATTTTTACTATCAGCGGGCGGGACAGTTTATTCTTTGGTTAATCGACAATGTAGAGAACAGGTTACCTGATTTTTCGAGCGTTCGTCAAAGGACAATATCAGACGATGTGAGAAAGTTCTGGAGATTCTATTTTAGACAACAATGGGGAGGGCATATTTTGCAATTGGTGAATATGAACGGAACGGGACATACTAATTAGGGTTGGAATTTTTTTTTTTCGAATTTTGACGAGAGGTGATACAAAGTTGCTAATTTGACAGGACAAAAATCTTGTGAAATTTCAAGGACGAAGAGGGTCAAATACTTGGATACTTGGCTCCAAGGAGGATGTCGTCGGAACTGAGCATGTGCGACTTTCATGTTTACAAACAATGAATACCATGCATGGTTGAGATGCATCACGTCAACATAGCTGCAACACTTAAGTTTTACGATGAACATCATGGAAAGCATGGTTTAACTTCCACCAATCGCAAACGTATCTACCATATCGGCCACATAGGTCCCCGTACGAAGTTTTAGCGCAGTTTCGATATCCCTCTTCCCTTTTACCAGAACATGTCATTTCTAATTATCCAAATGTGTCTTCACGTCGTCATATTGTAATGATTATAGTTGTCATGGTTTTATTTGTTCCTTTTTTGTCACTTTTTCCTATTTTCCTTTTAATCTTTTAACCTCCAGGAGCTAGTTTACACCTTCACGCCGACTCAATCACTGATATAGACTGGCTCGTAAAGAACGTGACATACCGCCCTCACTGCTATATGTGTTACACCAAAAATGGCGGGATGCTGTTGTTCCGTTTCAGCGAAGAAGCACCACCAGACGACGAGCAATGTTCTTTGAATTTAGTTGCTTCTGGACGAGCAGCCGCTGCAAATGCCAGTTTGTTTGATGAAGAGTAAGGTCTATTTAATTTTATGTCTAAGAAATAAAGCACACCCAGCGACGGTGTACCACGAGATTTGACCAGTTTACGACATGTATGCATGAGCGATAGCGAATGCATATGAAGTGAACTGGTCGAAACCGAGTGGTATACCGTCGCTGGGTATGGTTTATTGCTATTATATAATAACAGTATATTGAAATTCTGGTGTTGAACGTCAAACAAAATGCATTTTCCTCTTGCCGGGAGCTCGCGCGTGTGCCAACAGTGCTATATCGCGAATGTACCACAGTCTCAATCAATCGGATCACTGTGTCTGTACCGTCATTACTGGTATAATATGATAAAGGATATACGATGTAATCATTTCAAATGTTTACAGACGGTTGGTAGCAGGTCGCTCATTGTCTGGGGTAAATTTTTAAGACACACTGTGTCTCATTGCGTTGAAATTGAATGTCTAGAACCGCAAGCTCTAAGAAAGAATACACATCAGCACTGACCTCTATCTTCTTGGCACCTCAAATCAATGAAAGCTCTGTAACAATTTCTTTCACAGTTATGTAAAAGGTTAACAGTAGAAAAGAATCAACAAAAAGAAAACACGTATGTTCTTCAATTTCATTATCCATTAGCAAAATAAACAAAAACAACAACAACAAAAACAGCACCATTTAACAACAACTAGATTATCTTCCTTAAACAGCTTCTGATAAAACGAAGTGTTTAATTGTTTAATGGGTATCATACAAAAAGTACGTTCATGGGGACATTCTAGACAACGACATTGAAAACATTGCGAAATATGGATTAAGAAAATTCCTAATGGCTTTTTAGATGCTTGAGAAATTTGTTCAAAATAGCACAAAAATGAAAGCATATATTTTATTTTGTGTAAAGCACTGTTTTGATACGGCTAAGTTACACAACGAATCAATGTTCAAAGACACAGGGGCTTTTTGTGTATGAACATCACAAGTTTTATGTTTCGCGATATATTTGGTAAACACTTTTCAAAAGTTGTTAATTTGTTGCATTCTATTGGCGACAACCATGCATCCGATTGTATCTTCGTTGTTATATAATATCAAAATATTGGCTTTAGACTAACGATTTATAAGTCCCGCAGCAGTTACTTTTGCATTTTGATTACCCAAAACAATGTGGCTCATTCTTCCTGTTATTAAGACATATTGTCCTTGAAAATGTTATTGTTACAATCCTTGGCGAATGATTTGGCCTATTAAAGTCAAACGCTTCATACGTGTATCTATGTAGCACCAATATCTGGGTTGCAATTCGAAAATTATTTAGTTGTTAAAATCTCAGTTGAGCATACGTCGCCGATGGTTAGAAAACGCCCTCTGTGATCACACTTCTGATTTCAAACCATATTATCAAAATAATGCAAAAATACACATTTGATCCAAATCAGATGAAATATTGCTCAAAATAATGAATCTCATTTGCATATCTGTCATTAACATACAGTTCATTCAAGTCAATGCAGCATATATACGAAGCTTAGTCTTTGAACGGCTTACAAATCACATTAAGGAAGTTCGCGATGAAAAGCCTAAACTTTTGCTCAAATTTTCCTCAAGTAAGCTTTCAACCATTCTCATGCAAATTTTGGTAACAGAGAAACAAATCGATTATTACAAACTTTGATGTTAGTGCAAATCAGCGCATTGATTTGAATAGGAAGTTACCGGGCCGTGTGAACTATTTACTGACCGGTTTCTGTAGTTATCCGGGCCGGTGAAGCCCTTCGATGTTTTCGACGTCAAAGTGGACATTTAACGCCAGATGTAAAATATCCATGCGCGCACTGCTATTTTGACTTCGTTAAAATCAGTTTGATGCTAGTCGATAATGGTAAAATTCATTGAGAATGCCCTGCATGTAACAAAATGTCATGTAGCATTAACTATGAAGAGGCGTGTAATAAAATTATTATTGTCCGAATACATGGGTTTATGTGCCTTCTCAGCAAGACACATTTTGCCCTCCTGGCGTGAGTCAAATTGTCTCCTGCTCTCGGGCACAAAAATCCATGTATTCAGGCAATAATATATATTATTATTCCATAATCTTCAGAATTAGCCCTCACAAGTCGTAGGCCAACAGAATATTGTAAAACATTTGAGAGTCTGAATCTGTCCACGAGGCGCAGTCTACTTAAAGGGAAAAAGCAATGCTTTCTAATTCTCATCAATAAAGTATATCGAACAAACAAAGTCATAGTCTTATCTGCATGATGAATCTGAATCTGTCCACGAGGCGCAGTCTTCTTAAAGGGAAAAAGCAATAGATATTTTCTAATTCTTATCAACAAAGTATATAGAACAAACAAAGTCATAGTCTTATCTACATGATGAATCGTGTACAATAAGCCATATCATTGTTGACGCACTAACTCTCCTAGTCTGGACGAAAATTCAGTTATCATCAGATAGTGGGCCGAGTCAAAAGGCCCTAAGCAACGGTTTGGTAGAGGAGCAAAGAATTGTATTTTAAACTTGCAAAGAATATTGTCAAAACAATCTGCTTATTGAGTTGTTAAGTCCTTAAGACGTCATCGAGAAGTTTTGAATTCGTCACTCAACACAACATCTTGTCAAATCTATGTCGGCTCTCTCTATTAGGTTGTACAGGAAAATGACCTTGGTAGTGGATGACCCACACACAGCGTACACCGATCAGAACAACATTTGGACCCATTTTAGGATTTACTTTGCGAGCAACAGTGGACTTTGCCGATGTCGAAGCTGATCGCTACTACGAAGGTTTGCGACAGTTCCATGAAGACGGGGTTCAATTTGTCGAAGTCCGGTCCGATTTGAGACATGTAAGTCAAACACTGCTTGTGTGTTCGTTTGGTTGTGATTCAGAGCATAGCAACTTGATGTAGTCTGAGATGACGGCATTGCAACTGGGAATCTACAGTGACGAACAGAGAAACACATTTCTCGAAAAGATAACAATCACACCATTGGCGTATGCTAAGAAGCACCATTTTCAAGCAATGTTATGTTGATCAAACAGATGAAATGCATGATCCTTGTCATATTGTTCTGCGATTGGCATTGTTAGTTTGCATAAATGGTGAAGCGATTGCTTCTATTTTTCCTACTATTGCCAGAATATAAACGCTTCATTGTATTTGATCAGTTTGCTACGTGAAGTCCAAACAATGTGCCAACCTTGCTAATTTTTTGTTGTTCTTAGCTATGAATGTCTGTGAGTGTGTGTGTGTTTGAGAGAGAGAGAGAGAGAGAGAGAGAGAGAGAGAGATTGGGAAACAGAAAACGCTCATACAAACTATAGAGGTGTTTTTGTGCATACTGTGTAGGCCACAAAGGGAGTAAAAGAACATCAATTTAGTACACAAAGTATAGTTCCGTTCGCTAGAATATAAACTCATGGTTAGTCAGACTAAACCTTCCCCGGTGTCTACCTCCCTTTCAAGTACAAATTAAGTGACGATTTCTGCATTTTCATTACACTGACAAAGCTATACGAGCTGAATGGTACAACACATGATGAAGAATACGTAATTAAAAAATTGAAAGCCGCGAACCGAGCTTTTCTGTCAGACTATACCGACTCCATGGGCTTCAAAGTCATCATCGGTCAAACGAGGTAGGCATCGAGTGTCGAATTATATATTCAGTGATTTGCATAGAGAAAAATATACTATTGCATAATTATACACAAACATACATACATACATACATACATACATACATACATACATACATACAATACAATACAACATGTTACTGTCAGATCAAATTATTGACAGTGTTTTAGCAAGTCATCAGCCACATGAAGGTAACCTAATATTGTGTATCCTAGCCTAACTCGATGATATTCGATATAAAAATCTAGGGCTTTTACCAAACCTGGAATGGAAAGCAGGGTACGGCTATGCATGGACCTCAGAAAGAAGTACCCAGATTTTGTCAGCGGCTTCGACGTAGCTGGACATGAAAACAAACCGAATCCGCTAGTTTACTTCTGGGAAGAGTACCAGAGTACCAGATACCATCGCAGGAGGGCGTCGATTTACCATACTACCTACATGCCAGCGAAACAAGTGGGTGGACGTATGAGCATTATTAATAAGATCATAGCCAGTTATTGTGAATTAACGAAAATATTGTCGCCAAAGAGAGTATTCAACTAATAGGATGATGTTCCGAGATAACTTTTAGAGAGCTTAAGGGTCTTTGAAAATGCGTCTGGGCGACCTCTCTTGTTTACAAACGATGTTTTTATGCACCATATCTACTTGCATCACGTTTACACAGATGTAAAATTCCAACTTTACGATATTCATATGACAAATTTTCATCAAAAACCGACTTACTTTTGAAACAGTGTTTATATTGTCCACATGGCTCTTTTGGGTGCGGTTTTTGTGCGTATTAGGCAGCATTCATTTTTACGGGGAGAGGCATCTGCATCTTCGCTTGTCAAGGTCTTTTGTCCGAGCATCTTGATGCTCGCAAGTAAGTGGGAGACTGGAGTCGAATTAAGGGAGCGTTCTGTTATTATGGCTGGAGGTGCGCCGGCAAATTCTTCTTTTGCATCAGTAAAAATAAGTGAAATCCCAACCTTTAGCCCCAAAAGTTGAAGACCCTCCCATTTTAAGATGACAAAAATTTCATGAATCCAGCCAATATTGCTTGAGTAAGTTTGATCCAATGTTGGATAGCAACACTCAGTGGCTATATCCGATGCATAAACACAATATGTCTTCAATGGAAAAGAGTTTTTCCAAGATCCTGCTCTTCTTTCAGAACTTGTATACACTGTATTCTGTGTCTCGGAAGGTTCAAAAAGTTCTTCACCACTTGTGCTGCTGCCAATTTTATGGATTACAACATCATCATCCTCTTCCTCCGCATATCGCTCTAAGTCTGTCACGTCGCTCTGACAGTACCATACTGCTACCTGAAGGATACTTTAGTATATGGTATATCATTATGTAGGTCATTTCCCCCATCCATGAACTGAGTTTAATTAGTCCGGGACATTCTGAAGGTCATTTAAGTTCATTCCTCTCGGACCTTGAATTTAACTAGTCGTGTTTACTACAAGTGGAGATATTTTTAGGAAAGAAATTAGCATATCAATAGAAGTTCTAGATTGTTCTTATATTCTCTAGATCGAATCATTGAGTATAAATAGAGGTGGCATAGATTTTCAATCAGACTTTGGGATCAATTAAGCAGTGTTAATTTCAAGACCTTCACTCTCATGCTAGATTTATTCAGCGGACTTTGTACAGAACACCCTCACGCCTGCAAGCTAAAGGATTTCTCACTCACCAGTCTGTCCGACTCATCTTCTGAGCTTTGTGCCGTCACAGCTGAGAGAAGTAGCCTGTAAACTTTTACAGGTTGTACGTTATCCCTCGACTTAGTGATGAGTTTTATTTTTCAATAATTTTATTCTAAAGGAAATCGTTGACTTCACCGGTTTTTCTGACATAACATTATACACATAATTATTTTAACAGTTAAAAAACAAAAACGTATATTTATGTATTTCTTTCTTATTGCTAATTTACATAAACAACAAAGTCATTGAAACTTTTTCTTTATATTCCAGCATTTTGTGTTTATTTATCCAGATAAATTTTGAACGTCTCTTTTCTGAAAACCGGTCACGTGTTAACAGTAATGCTATGGAACAGCATAAGGGGATCTTTCATGCCAGATTCCAATTTAATTTATAGCTTGCACCAAATCATTAGCTTACTTCAGCAAAAGGCTGATAATTGTTTATTTACCCTCGGCGAGCTCAATTTACAAGAAGACAAGCTTGTATTAAGTTGCAAAGGCAAGATCTCTATATGACCAAAAGTAAATATACTTTTATTATGTTGAAATGATTTCACTGAATGAAATCATGCGGAGAATCATTTTTATTTTCACTAATATTTTTGTACACTAAAACTGCTTTTTGACTGAACGGATCCTAATAAAAATCAAGTGCCCCCCCCCCCCGTGCCGTTTGAAAAATGATTGCCCCCTCCTTTGCAGTTTGCAAATTTGAGGCGACTCCCCGGATTTTGCCGGCCCACTCCCGGCTTTAATAACTGAACGTTGCCTAACGACCAATGCGATCGGACGGTGGTGGTCGGTGACAACTGAAGGGAAGAATGAATTTCACAAAAAATATTTATCGGGGGTTCTTGGGGGTTCATATTTTACAAAATATTTGTATAGAATAAAAAAAAACAAAATAACAAAAAAAACCAAAACAACAGCATTGACAGAAAGAATTATGTCCTACCAATTTTATGGGCTTCAAAGTGAGCCCCCACAAGTGGTATATCAGAAATGTGTTGTAAGATTTTAAGAGTCCGAATATCTGTCCGCGAGGCGTATTCTAACTTAAAGGGAACAAATTCAAACATGAAGTGAATTAAATGTGTCGTTAATTACCAAAGATGGATCGATGACGTGCTTTTTGATTTCGCAAAAAACACTCGTCACCAAGACAACCGAAAAATGGTCATATGGAGCGCCAATTGATTAATAATAACATCTTTCTGCCTCTTGTACTTTTTTAATTCTCGTAAAAAAATTACATACGAAAATCTTACCAACAGATAAAGAAATTAGAAAATCAACGAAAATTCAATGAAAAAATAGAAAATCACACAATAGTTTTGAATAAAACTTTTCAAAGCCCAGTTGGTACCCGTCGTCGGTATCCGTTGTCTTAAACGGTATTACTTTGTGAGGAAGCGATAATAGACATGTTCTAAGTAATCTTCGATTTTCAAAATTTCGTATTTGACAAGAGAAAAAAAACAATATATCCTAAATGAAGACAGAGAAACATTAACAGAAATGCGTGCTTTCTAACTGACACAATTAACATAAAATATGAGAAAACATCAGAGTCATATACATGGTATGAACTCCTCTGTAACTAGTTTTAACATCCATTATACCCAACAGACTGGCAGGGCACATTTGCGGATGAAAATCTTTTCGACGCACTACTTCTGAACGCCGTACGAATTGGACATGCCTATGCAGCTATAAAGCACCCAGTTGTGTTAAAGCAAATTAGAAATCGCGATATTCCCATTGAGATAAGCCCGATATCTGGTCAGGTTTGTATTATGTAAACAAGTATTTCTTTACACAGATACATACATACATACATACATACATACATACATACATACATACATACATACATACATACATACATATATACGTACGTACGTACGTACAGACAGACAGACAGACAGACAGACAGACAAGCATACGAATTTAAAAGGAAGCATGCAACTGTGTAAGATTTCTAGTCGCTTGATTATACCAGCGACTCATTTCTTAATTCATAGCAATCGTCGACAAAACAATATAGAAATAACGGACGACGCGCTGACCATTAACGTTTATGTATGGGCAATGGCGAGAGGAAAGCCAAAAATCTGGCTTTCCTCTCGCCCGCGCCCATAAATAAACGTTAATGGTCAACGCGGAGTCTGTATTTTAATTATATTATCATCGAACCCCGAAAAACCGTCAAAATTTAGGAAAATTTCCCTTGCGAACGACAACGGGGCCCCAGAACCTGTGAGTGAGTAGTGCGCGCTGCAAAAATTTTGCAATCCGGGGATTTTTTTGAAAAAAGCGTCTAAACTTGGCCCACAAACGCTCCATTTCGTTTTGTGGTTGATTATGATCTTTGTACAAATCACAATTTTCGTAGCTGTAAAGTTACTGTAGTTACGATATTATTCATATTCACGGGCATGAAAACAAACCATTACTGCGTATTTGTGGGCAGTCACGTGGTTCAGCTCGACCAATTAAAACGCAATGGGCAGGGCATGGTAATGGAATTATATTTCATACAAGGTATATATCAAAAGGTGCTGATGCATTTTCCTGACTTCCGTAACCATCCTGGAGCTTACCTACTATCACATGGCTATCCCGTGGTTGTGACGTCAGACAACAGGGCAAGCTGGGGAGCGAGTCCCGCATCACATGACTACTACGAGATGTTGATGGGTATCGCCAGTGCTAAAGCCGATCTACGCTTATTGAAACAGCTGACAAGGGATTCGATCAAGTAAGTTGCTGTGTTGACGTAATGTTCTCTTCGGTGTACACGATTATTGACAGACATGGACGCTTGGATGATTGGTGGAATGGTAGAGACACATATATAAAAAGATAAGGACATAATTTTGCTACTTCGAAAACAGAAGATACTACTTCCTATTTCATGTTTATTTATTAATTTACTCGATTTCGCGCCTCCATACCTACATAATGTACCTAGTTATGTGTATCCATTTTATATATATTTTCCGTTTGCCTACTTCTGTGTCCATGCATTTAATTATTTTTCTCGACCTATGTTCATTTAATATTTCTTCTATTTTTCTATTTATCTACTCACCTCTATTTATCGATTGATCTATGAATCGATTGTCCATCTTTCTACATATCTTCCTACTAATTTATGTCTATCTATCTATCTATCTATCTATCTATCTATCTATCTATCTATCTGTCTGTCTGTCTGTCCGTCCATCCATCCATCCATCCATCCATCCATCTATCCTTCTATCTATCTATCTATCTATCTATCTATCTATCTATCTATCTATCTATCTATCTATCTATCCGTCTATCTGTCTGTCTGTCTGTCTGTCTGTCTGTCTGACTGCCTGCCTATCGATCTATCGATCTATCTATCTATCTATCTATCTATCTATCTATCTATCTATCTGTCTGTCTGTCTGTCTGTCTGTCTGTCTGTCTGTCCGTCCGTCCATCCATCCATCCATCCATCCATCCATCCATCCATCCATCCATCTATCTATCTATCTATCTATCTATCTATCTATCTATCTACTTTTTCTATACAGATACAGTAGTCTGAGTGATGTCCAAAAAGTAAAGTGTTCCGATATTTGGAGTTCAAAATGGAACGATTTTCTGGATCAAGTCTTGGAGATGTACAATGTAACCAACTGGGAAGATTACATACCACCTGAATCGACACAAACGACACGTGCGACAGTTGTTCGAGATACCGCTTCGTCAATTTCACTGAGTTTCACATTTGTGGTTTTCATGTCCGTTTTCCTGTGTTTGCGACACGACTAGTCGGTACTTAAAGACCCGATAGCTGTATCTTTTAGCATTATTTTTATGATTTTACTTTTATGCTAAAATAAGTTTGCGAGAATGTATTAAATTTAGATGTATCGTTTGCGACACGACTAGTCAGTGCTTACGGTAGTACGCAGCTCGAAAGTGAAAGACTTAAACTTGTTGGTCATATAATTTTCAGCCATACTTTTACCAAATCAAGAATAAAAATCAGGGGTCACAGTGCAAAATTTGGTGCTAGAGAAACCGACAAATTCAAAGGGCGGCCACCCCTGTGTTAACTGTACGGCCAGGGGGATATATTTTCGGATTATTGAAAAACTAAAAGGGTGAATTTTTTCGTGATCCAACAGGTTAAAATGAGTCCTCAAAATTGGTACATCAGAAAAAAATTGTAAAAAATGAGAGTCCAAAATTAATATCTGTCCCGAGGCACATTCTACCTGTATTTCTCCGCCATTACACGTGATTCAGTTATTTGTGTGACACAGACTCCATTTATTTCAGTTGTTGGTTTTATCTAAAGGTTTCGACAAGGTCAACTAAGAAACAGGAAAATGATTAATACATGAAGAAAAGAGTGTAGTTTCATGAAATTGTTTTTATTCCCAGATTGACACAGATGTTTGATAACATTTCGCTGATATCGTGATCTGTGTCAAGGCCATTGAAAAGACATCGTAATGTCACGGTATTTGACAATGTCAAACTGCAGCTTCAAGATTAACTTGTACGGTCAAATAATATCAAAAAGAAAAACATTTATACTTAAGTGTATTTTTCTCTCTCTTTATATGTTATCAAATTATCTGTTGAATATGCTTGGCTGTTCAATAAAAAAATTCCCATCAAACTTGTGTTTGCTAAATATTAAAATTACACGTATGCGGTGATGTAGACGCTGTGAAAATGGTCTGTCCACGCTGATGTGTCACATCGACTGTTTTACTCAATGAATTACGAAGCTGAAATGTCATGTTTAATTTATCTGAAGATCTTGTGATCTAAAATCAGTACTCTATAGTTGTGTAAAGCAATGGTCTGTACTGAACTTCAAAGCATCAGATGTCCTGTTTGTCTTTGTTCTAGTTTTGTGAAGGTACACAGAGTCTGCCAACTGTCTTCCTGAATGCAGTAAACTTTATCGCTCATAATTTTTGATCGATACCTCCCATGACCTGATGATCGTTTATCCCCCCAAAAAGATCATTCTGGGATATCTACCGTGGAGTTGCTCACGATATGATGGAGAGCGACTTCTGAAAAGATTAGCAAAAATTATACGTCTCGTTGATTTTCCTGAATGCATCTGGAATCAAATATGTCACCATTGTGGAATAAGTGGTCGTATTTATTGATTTTACATTATGGCAGGAGGCGATCACTACTGAAATAAACTTATCTATCAATCAATAAGGGGTCGTCGGTCATAGAAACTGACGCACAAGACAAACAATTCTCTATTTTTGTGTCACGCCACCACCACCATCAAAATGAAATTGGGTCAAAATAACTGTGTTGTTGATATTCTTCGTCTTCATGGTTATTAATTTAAATATATTATGAACGTAAAATAAGAGATGGCAGACATTATCTACTAGCAATATAGAATTCGACTCCTAAAATAAATAATAAAAAATTCTTTCAGATAAATTCTTGCTCTACAGCAACATTGATAAGACAATTATGAGACATCTGAAGAAAAAAGTTAACGTGTCAATTTTATGGACATAAAGTAGTCAAATCATGACTGGCTTAAGGCACAGATGCGCGCAGCGTTGCTTGAATAGTCGATTGAAGGCCAGGGATCGAAGTGTGAGGCTGAAGGCCGAACTTTGGTACTAGTGTACAGAAGAGAAGGTTTGACATGACAAAGCGGCGAGTAGTCCAATTTGTACACGACTTGTGTGTCATCATACATCATCTCATTTTTTCTCAATGTCAATGGCTTGATTGATTTCATAAATGATATCATCTTTCATGATCACCTGCTTCATAATATTTTCTGATTGTAAGAAATTTCTGAAGATTGCATGATCAGGATAAATCTGTAAACTTGAAATCTTATGAACCAGTTTTCTGACTCTTTAATATACATTGTGGAGGACCCAAGAATATCCTTTTTCAGATTTCTTCAAATCATGATACACGTATGAATTTTCAGGACGTATATATCATACTTGTATCAAAACTTTAATCTGAACAACTGTTGTTGCAATTGATTTTTTTGCAAGACAGTGTCTAGGAGTAGTCTAATTCAGATGCTATTCAAATCTCGTTCAAATTTGACCATATTTTATTTTCAAGGATATTTGTGTGATTTTCATAAAAACGTCTTTCTCAGAAACTGCTGATTGTTTCAAATATAACAATTTCGATTCCCTGAGATGACCTAGGTTCGGTTAGGTTTTTAAAGGAAACTTTTTTGGTAGACTTGGTCTGAAAGCATATTGTATTCTTCGTTATAATTAAAAATGTTCTGTACCTGCAAAGATTAGTTTCACCGTGTTCTGATGACATTTGTCTCGCCATTTCCATCTAACGCATTTGCTAGAAAAAAAAACCTACTAAAATAAAGTAATGGAATGTTTTAAAATATTCAAAAAACAGCCAATGAATTCCACACTGATTTCACGTCTGACGTACTCGTTCATAGTGTTTGTTGTAAATTGGCTATGAAATGCCACATAGTTATAGCCAAGAACGAAAGAAAGTTATTTTCATGGCAACACAAATGAAAATATGATCTAAATCAAAAACCAAGTGTGAAGCACAGAGAACCTACAGAAACCTAATTGTCTTCGGTCTCTAGGTCAAAATATAAGGTTCTTTATGGCAATATTTCAATAATTATGAAAAGTAAAAGTTACGAAGAGTTCGGACGAACGTTTGAATTGACCCGGCATAATCTAACAATGCGAATGACACATTGGATAAACCACTGCAGTATGTTGATGGCAAAAATACTGCGATCTGATTGGCCAAAAAGCGCAAGTAACAGTGATATGTACGCCGTGTAGCACAGTTAGAACTCAAGCGAGCTGTCAGTTAGAACACAAAATCCCCGAGTCTCGTCCTCTTCAGGCATTCTTCTCTGGCGTTTTCGCAAATGATCATTCAATACTGGAGCAAATTGAATTAATCTCAATTTCCATAGATTAGCAGGCGACATTATTTGATAATCGCCAAGACATTTCATGTTTGTTGAGCCAAACCACGGATGCTTACTCAATATCAAGCGCGTCTTACATTTTGAATTCTTCGCCCATACCATAGTCTTCGTTACCCAGACTGCACTTGGAAGCACTCATTTTTGGCTGCAGAGTAAAAGCCCCAAAGATCAGTCTTGGTAACAAACACTTCGTTGTAGGTCAATGACGGTTAGCTCTCCTTGCAAGTCCCACGATACTTACGTTACACCTTTCACTGAACTTTTGGACAAAAAATAGAATGTTGAAATAAATTTGACCAACCCAAACTTATCAGAAGGAGAAATACTATCACAATACAGTTACAATGTCGCCATTGCTGGATAGATTAATGAGATAGGGGTCATATCCAAGAAAATGACAAAAATCTACATTCCGAACACCGCTTTTGTAGCATTTCTTAAAATACAGACTTACCCCTTACTTTCTCAATAGCTCAGGGTATTCAATAGGTATTCTAATCCTTTCGAGGGCGACGGTTTCAGAAAGTACACCCATCCTTCTTGTTTGTATACGGCGTGGTGGTAGAGAATAAAAAATCTCCCTTTTCTTTGATTTTGGAAGACGCAAGGATACCAATTTTCAATCCTTTCCCATGAAGTGTCGCCATGCACCGCCGGGTACCAGTGTAATGGCCAGCGGATTTTCTGAGTTTATTTGTGTAAACGAGAGCAACGTACTTCCCCAGACTCAAATGTAAGCTACGTCAGGGAAAACATCAAGCTACGTCACTACAACTCTCCAATAGCGAGTCTTGGAACGGATACTGAAAACAAAAGCATGCAACACATGTACCGTTGGAGCCGTAGAATCAACAATACTAAGTTAGGGACTGGTCAGTTTCTTCGGCCGGGGGGGCGGTGGATTCATGGGGGGTCACCCTGTTTTTGACTTTGGTGATAGGGGGGTCACCATGTTTTTGAAATGCCCAATAGGGGGGTCAGTGTGTTTTTGAATTTCGACACAGGCTCATCATTGCTTAAAATGCATCGTGTCAGCCACAAATTTCATCCAGTTGCATTTTTCGGCGTGCCCTTCGGGCGTGTAACTTTAATAATCAGACATATTTTTCAGCACGCCAAACTTTAACATATCAGGCATACATATATCAGAGATATATGTATCTTCAATATTTTTCAGCGTGCTCTTCGAGCGCATTACTTTAATATATCAGACATTTTTTTCAGCACACCCTTCCTGTGCATTACTTTAATATACAAGACATATATATCAGAGATATCAGGATGTTTCACATTTTCTCCGCGCCCTTGGGGCGCCATACTTCAATAAATAAGAGATATATGCCAGGGATATCTTGATGTTTGCTAAGGGAAAGTGTACCATTATGAAATCTGCATTTCATATGAAAAGCATGACAAATTCCTGATACTTTTCTGTTCTCTCTATGAGAATTCAGTATGAGAAAGCAACATGCACA
>LD344867.1:742105-762437 GCA_001465055.1 Ptychodera flava
CTCGAACCCACACCCCCCGTATACATTACGGATGCTCTACCAACTGAGCTAATGGATCAGTCGGTACAATGTGGGCGGTCCTGACTCTTAGATGGGGCTTTTCATTCTGTTGTGCGTTGATGGTGAGTAAGGCGGCTAAACTCATCACCTAACCTTTCAACCTAAGGATCACGCAGGATTCTACAGGGCCTCGCACACAAGTCACCAACTTAGGAATCGGTTAATGGTAATGAGGATCAATCAAACGAATGATGCAAAGCCAAACACGGGTAAATTTGAAAGTGACTCACCATACCAAATTTTTTATGAAATACAGTGGTGAATGAAAAGTGACCCATGCATATATTGTTGCGGAACTTCAGGGTCAGTAACCTGTTACACTGCTCTTGCTCCGCTGACTTAGAAAATGCAACTTTTTCCTGAATCTCAGGTTCGGAAACCCTGTATTTGAGAGCAAAATAAAACCTGTCGGCTCCATATCAAGGCGGAACTTTGATCACGTGGGGGAAACTTGTAATATCCCGACACCCCCCGACTTTTACGGACTTCTAGACCTGCTGTCGTGCAGTGAACATCGTGTTCAAAGCTGTGCTGAGCTGAAATTTTGCCTAACCGTTGTTTCCCTTTTATTTCGGTTTAAATCTGTTCCACGATTTGTGCGAACATCTCGTGTTCGCCTCGGTGAGGTATTATTGTCTTGGTTGTTAAACTAGTCGTGCTATTTTAGGTTTTCATCGTTGTTCAGTGAGCGGGTTGCTCGAGCACGACGGTCGGCCTTGTGACTTGTGCTACCAGCCAAATCTCAGTGCGCGTTCCGTCGTGCACACGGTCCATATATCGAACCACGGTTTGTGACGGTCCGGTTCATCGCCATCTAGGTTCACCATTGCCACGTTTACGCTACCATTAACTAGAGGAAACTTTTAGTCCTCTAAAGGTTGGCATTTTGGGCCTGATTTCAGATAATCCGTTACAGTGCTAGCAGCGCTTGGCGAGACTTTTGGCTGGTACTCAAACACACAGATCGAGTACGGTGTGTTCTATTGTTCGATTTTTCTATTGTTGTCATTGAAAAGGAAAGTTGATACAAGTTACGTTAATTTCGCAGGTGTTGTTGGAGGACATTTGCTGTAGGCCTACGTCGGTATTTTGCCGTACATTTTTTCAGTCATGGAAAGCTTCGTCGACAGCGAAGTTGTCGTGCAGCAAGGCACGGTCCAGAAACGAGTTTCGGAGTCAGGCAAAACTCCGGTTCGATTTGGAGATGCCCGTAGTGAACGTGTTGAGGACTATAGTGATATACCGCCACTATTGTCTCCGGAAGGTGTCGTACAAACTGAAATGCGACGCCCAGAGGAGGTTCTCACGTGAGAATGAGGTGGCCGGTAGACGAAGTCCGTCAAACACTGCTGGTATTTTAGGCGGGTATACATCGACTCCCGCTATACAGAGTCGGCTTTCGTTGCGTGGTAACAATACATGTACTAGTGTTGGCATGTCAGGTTGCCGTCCCTCTATAGGTACAGACAATAAGACTGCAACATCCTTCGTTGGTTCTACTGTATCCACACCCTTGCTGAAAGGGCCGGGTCCAGGTTTAAGCTTTAGGGGAAGTAGTTTAATGTCGGATACACTACCATCTATGACTTTTTAAAACAGGGAAAACACCTCCTCCCATGGACGAACTCGCTTTAAAGGCGCGAGCGTATGACATGAAAAACAACTCAGAAAAATATATCAGCGATATTAGCTATGATGGAACAACGGATTTTGTCAATTACAAATTACACTTCGAAATATGTGCGCGGGTAAATGGTTGGAATTCTGAGCAGAAATTTAACATTCTTTTGACAAAATTACGAGGTCGGGCTTTAGAGTTTGCAGCACATTGTATTAAAGAAGTGAATGATTACAGTGAGCTATGTGATTTGTTACTGAAATGGTTTTCGACATGTGGTTTAGAAGACGAGTTCCGCCTCCAAGCTAAGACAATTGTTAGAAAGAAGGATCAGTCTCTGAAAGATTTGGCACATGAAATACGGCAAATTATAATTAAGGCATATCCCAGTGCATCAGGTGATTGTCTTGAACGGTTGTGCATTGATCACTTGTTTCAGGCTGTCGGCGATGATTCTCTGCAAAGAAAAATAAATGAAGCGGGGAGGTTGAAAGGTGCGACATTGGACTCCGTTGTGCACGAAGCCCAGTGTGAAGAAAGTTATCAAATTTTCGGAAGGCAAAAACACGTCCTTCTACGGTCAGGTCAGGTGATGTGTTACATTGCGATGAAGGCAAGGTCAATGATACAGGCTTACAGGGACTGCCATTGCATGTGTTGGATAGATTAGAGGGCGTAGAGACTGCAATTCAATCGAGCAGTAGAAATAATGCAAAATTTCGAGATCCAAATAAGAAAACTGTATGTTGGTGTTGCGGTAACGAAGGGCATCGTAAGCAGAATTGACCTCAACGCCAGCAGGAGCAAACTGAAGTGAAAAATAAGCCGTTAAACGACCAAGGATTGCGGGAACCGGCCGTCCCTCAATCCGATTAGAACAGTCAGCAAGTCATCTTGTAGTCCATGAGCCAGACCCCCAAAATTGGTCGATTGGTACCATTTGGGTGGGCAAATTCCCCCATACATTTTCTGAAAGCCCGAAATCTGAACTTTCTGAAAATCTTTGGTGGACATGTCTCAGAAGTAGCTTTCTGTCTCAAAAGTTGTTGTCATGGCAACCATACTAAAAATCTTAAAAGTTAAGAATACTATACAAAACTGACTATTTAGTGAACAGCAAAAGATATTTACATGATTTCATGACTGATACTGGTACCTCACATTATGGCCTTTCAGTTGACCCCATGACCTTGAACATTCTGGGTCAAGGTCAATAGGTCATGCCCATAACATCTCAGAATTTCTGTAAAATCAAGCATTTTTCACAAATACTTTTCTGCTACGTTTACATAACATATAATAGAAACTAAAAAACTTGCTCAACAATAGCCACAGATGTGTGCTCTTTGAAATTAGTATGTTTTGTATCAGGGATGATGTCGTTAGTGAGTAATTACCAAGGCAACCATATGTACGTTTTCAGTTATGCGTGTAGCCAATGAGCCAGACCCCAAATTTTGTCAATTTGCTTCCATTTGACTCGAGTGGGGAACAAAGCCGCCTTTTAAACCTGAAAATCTGAATTTTGAGAAAATCTTCATTGGACAGTTTGCTGAATACGCTTTCAGTGTAAATATTGTTGTCATGGAAACAGCATTCAAAAGCATTAAAATTAAGCATACTATGTAAAATAGATTATCAAATACACGACAAAAGATATATGATTGATTTGAGAATGCATATCAATAGTTCGCATTGCTTCTTAATTGACCCCATGACCTTTAGATTTGTAGGTCAAGGTCAATAGGCATTGCCTTCAGCAACTTAGAAATTGTTTAAGGTGGGATATTTTTGCAAATAGCTTTGCAACATTGTTACCAAACCAAAAAGTACAAACATGAAAAGCTAGTCAGCTATAAGAGCTAATGCGATCTCTTTAAAATACTAGTGTTTTTTATCATATACCTTGTTGACAGGGTGGCAATCACCATAGTAACCATCAATGCATTTTCAGATACAGTAATAGAGCGACATTGGACATACCTTTGCATGTATATTAATGGTTATAAAATCATAACTTTTGTGTGCTAAGTACACAGCAATGTCAACTAAAGTCATATCGACAGTAAAAGAGGTCAAAAGGCAAATATAAGTGTGTTTGATTGTTTAAAAAACAAAATTTGGCAAAGTTTATGTTTTTGTTTCATGATTGAAGTAACATGTTCACTTATCAAAAATGAGTATCTGTGTCGGACCAACGTAGTTAGTGGGAGATGATTATAAGCTTGTCAACGAGTAGACAACTAGTCTGATCTCAAGAGATACCGATATACTATAACTTTTTCCGGATTTCATGTTGAGCTACCCTGTATCTCCAGATAAATGCTTTTGGTTGTTATTTTCCATTTGGGCGGAGCTTAGGTCACATGGGAAAAGCTTTAACAAGAGGCCTAGCAGCCGATAGACTTCTGCTGTTATGTATTGCTTAAAAATAAAAAAGGGTCAGGTTTTGTTTGTAAATAAACTTTGTAATACTGATACATCTGCTTATGTTGATTTTAGGAACACTGAACAAGGACATCCTTGCAAATGCATGTATTACTATTATATAATAATGGGCTCTTGTATTTCATCTCTACCATAAATATGCAAGTATTAGCAAAATTTGAAGAAACTGAAGTAATACCTAGGAACCTTTCAAGATAATTGTGAGAAAATTGTGTTTTTCAAACAAAAACGAAAAAAAGGCCTAAAAAGTACGAAACTTTTCTTCTCAACTTGAATAAACCTCACTCAGGTTGTCCCTAGGAACTCGCATAACACATTTCAAAGTTGATAAAAAGGAAGAAATGCCCCAAAATACAAATATGTATATTTCACCATGATTTGAACAAATATAACTGAACTCAGCCAAATGAGTTGCATACCAGTTTTGAAAGCAATTCGACCAGCAGTTTCAGAGAATAAAACAATTGTTGATAGATGACGGATGACGACGGACAATCCACCTATCTGATATGCTCCACGTCACTGACAGCGGAGGTAAAAACTGCGTAACCACCTTAATTCATGAAAAATGATCGCTGTGTCGTGAATATCTTGGTCCAGTTAGTTGCGCTGATTTAATGACTGTCGGTTTCAATGTTACACATGATCCTACAGCAAGTAGAATTGCTACTTCAGTTCGCCTTTTTTGAATCTATCCGCCTTTTGTTGAAAGTTTTGAATTTTGTCTAGGCATGTACAATACACATATCATGCGCATATAATATCCAAGTAATTAAGTAACGAAGAAATCGTCAACATATAAAATAACTCAGCTTCATGCAATATTTCTTTAAAGCGCAGTGGTCGTCGCGCTGCGCATCCTCCTGAGGGGGTCCCCCTCTGTTGTAAACAAATCCAAGAACGCCGCACATGTTACGGGTTGATTGTAATGTTTGCGATATTGCCGCTTGTTAAAATGGCGGCTGATCTGTCACAAGTATACCAACTAACCAAATGTAACACGCGATAAAAGGTCAGTTAATCTAAGTTAAATATCTGCTGAATATTGAACAATAATTGCACGCTGGGTTGAGATCACATTTGCTCATGATTTTCTTGAATCAGTTGAATTGGGCTCGGCTACTGTTATCGCTCGAGCCATAGAGCTAGACGTACGCATGTACGCATGTATACGCCAACAGACTATCAACGACCGGGCTCTAGTTTTCGACATCGCTAGCAAGGATGAGAGCTTTCATTTCAAGAGGCCCGACAGGAGTACAAAGACAACAACCGAAACTACAGAAATCTACAACTCGCAGAGCAATGCCCGCTGCAGCAAGAAGCATCTCTGCATCTGTTCCGTTCCGTGGTCTGTATGAACGTCCGTGTCAAACCGGGTATATGGCGCGCTTCACTCAGCTGTGGAGAATCCAACTCAACTACAAAAAGTTTACCCCGTTTGGGGGTGCAAACGAGAATTCCGAGTACAGGTATCAAGTCAAGTGAAGGACCTTTCATTGGTCTTCTTGTTATGTGGGGGTTATCTCACTTGAAAGAGGATTCAGACCTACCCGGCAATCAGGAGGTACAACAACGACGTTTGCCCATCACCGGTAGGCCTACACCAGCTAGCGGTTTGAGCACTGCCATGCATATGACCGTGCAGGACCGGGGCACAGGATCTCTCGATACGTCTATGCACGGTGTAGCCGTGCAATTTTTCCGCCAAATGCAGCGAAAACCCGCTCGTTTTGTCTATTGTTTCCTGTCATTGTACTATTTCTTACCACGTAATACTAGGAGAAGTAAGACATGGTGATCAACAGTTGGTTGTGGGCCAAGTCGTCGCGGGCCGGTACGTTGTGGGACCGGATTCTCAGTAGAGAGGTTAAGATTTCATACGGGAACGGAACGGGAACGGACACGTCATCACTTTCTGCGCGCTCTCATCATGTTCTGATGATGTCACGCGTTCTCTTGTCGTTTGGCAGTCGTTTTCTACGTGAAAGAGCCACTTTTCTCGTACACCTTTTCCGAGAGCGATTTTCTCGCTCGCTTCGCCATAGACTTGATAATCAAAACTAACATTCCTTTCGTTTTGTATTGTTGTTCTTGGTTTTATCAATCGCCGTCTGATTTTGACATATTTTAGGTAACAAAAAGGAAAAAATACCTCCTGCAGTGCACTCGCAGACGTACGACGGCACACGCGCGGCGGCAGACGTCGCATACTTTGCACTGCCGATAACATTCAGTGACTGAAATTAACATTGTCGTTTGTTTTACTTCCGTGGCTTTGACACAGTTTTTCTAACACAAAGTAAAATTTCAGTATTTTCAATTTTTTTTCTCTGTATTCTATTAACCTGATATCAGAGCAAAATCCTTAAGACGATGCGACTGTGTGAGTCGGCAAGCACACGTCTTACATGTAATCTAGACTTGCTTCAAATCTATGGGCATATAAAAAGCAAAACAGCGAATTGAATGTGTAAACTTCAGTAGACTGTCGCATTAGTGATAGGCTGTTACGTAGATCGTTAGGTGAACACAGACATGTGAACCTTGCTCGGCTACCCACTTACTGCTGCCGTGGAAAGCAAGGCGACGGGGCCGGTCAAGTCTTAATCCGAATCTGTGCAGAACGTTACGCGTACGGAACGCGTAGCCACTCTACGTTACGTTCTCGCTACGGGTGAAATCTTAACCTCTCTTATATCCGTGTACGTCAACGCGGTGACCGTCTCCCAACAACATCTCTGGTGTCCTGCTCTGGCTTGCCGATCATGGTCTTGAGTGTAATTTTTGTGTTAGGCATTGTGCTTGTTGCTGGTCTACATATATAGGCAATGTTGATCATTTTAGTTATGTATTTTCACTGTACTGTACATAGCATTGTGTACAACCAGCGTAATCGCGCGCGATCAAACCTTTTTGTTCACTGTGTCTGCGTGCAGTAAACTCAGCGACATAATGCGCTGAGTGTAGTGTCCCAATATTCGTAGCTCTACACGAGTTTATAGATAGAAATACACCACTGAAGTTCGTTTCCGATCTTAATATTTTACTATTGCATGATGTTGAGTCTTACAAAGGCCTTAACAAAGTGGGGGACTGCTCCCATCTCACTCCTATTGAAGTTGAGAAGACTTATGTTTACAAAAATTTATGTTTATCAACAAAAAAATCACGCACGCGCAGCGCGACGACCACTGCGCTTTAAAAGTGGAAAAGTGAGTTGTGTAAGTAATAAAATCAAACATCTTGAAATTAAACTTCACTAGTACTCCAAGGGAGTGATTCCTTTGTTGTACATCCTATTGGTTTTGTGGTCATATGCTCACTTATTTTTTCAGACATGGAAATTCACTTAACCTTTGGTGATTAAAATACAATTAGTCACCTCCTAAATAATCTTTAATTTAATATATATTTCAATAAAGTAAAAAAGATTAAGTGGCATTTCTTTTTTCACGCAATATCATTGTCTCGATTTAGTTTGTGAAAAAAATTGTTAAATCTAACGTGATGGATGTTTCAGAGGATGTTAATCAAAACAAGCGGGCGAAAAATGTGCAAATATTACGTCCATGTATCATTTAAGGTGCTATGGCTCACATCTTAATAAGCTCGGGGAACTCAGCTTTTGGAAAGGTTTGTTCAAAGCAACCAAAATTCGCAAATTTGAAACTATATTACATATTGTATAATCTAGACCGCAGAGAAAAAGTGTTCCCACAAGAAAACACTTAGTAGACTTGAATGTGAAAATTCAGTTCAATCTACTATTAACTGCAATCTGAGTCTAGGGTGTCACAAAGGGATGCTACAAATGTAAATACTGGAGTCTATCAGAAAAAGATGTATAATTTGTGAAAGAACAAAATATGTAATAAAGGAATTAAACACGAGAAGCCCTACATCAAGCAGTAGACTTTAGGCCAAACATAAGTCTTTGGGAAAATGATGTAGAAAGGATGATGGCTATAACGTCTAGGAGTATTGTAGCAGCAGAAGCACACTGCCATCGCAGCTGCTATACAGTACCAGACAGAACAAACGCAACAAATGGAAAGCCTCGGGCAGGCCACAGGCTTGCCCCAGGCAAGCTCAGGCTCACATAGGCTTGCCTGGGTCTGCAACAAAAACCCTTTATTTTACAGAATGCACAGTCTGAGCTTGTGCTTGATAGCTGGCATACCTGTACCAACATTACCTTGTCGTGATTGGCGACAGCAGCTGGAAAATTTGTCGTAGCTTATGCTTCGTTGTTACAATATTTGACAAATATTCGATGTCATGGCTAATATGAACACATCTTGTTAGACTGAAGGACAGCCAGGGGCATAAACAAGTGACAAGATGGAGTTCAGTTCAGATACAGCGCTGTGATGGAGATACTTGTAGAGTTCAGTAATTTTTCACCACATAAATGAAAATTGGTCAAGGAAAGAAAATTGGTCAAGGAAAGAGCCGATACCGTGCAACAAAATATTTGAAAAATGGAATTCGATTGTATGGTCGTAAATGTCCAGAATCGTTCTTGCCGTCAACACGACGTTAGGTCGTTATTGTTCAGCTGTCAGTGAATCTGATTCCGCTGGAGCCATTCACGTAATTTCCAAACCCGTCGAATATGTTCCGACGAAGATTCGGCCAAGAAGAAAATATTTCCTTCCTTCACTATATATGTCGTTTTACGTTTCTGCCAAGTTTTCTTTTAAAAAGTACGCCGAAGTTTTCTTTTTTTGTTCTTTAAAATGTATAGACAGGCATTATTTCTCATCTCAAAATAGTATATGTCCCAGGACAATAGTAAAAAAAACACCCTAGCTGTCTTTATTTTTGGGCACATTACTAACGCTAGGATTTTTTTCCAGAATCTGAATAACAGAACTATTATTGTTCAGAGTTTTCCACTGACTTTTGACAGCAGGGCGTGACATCTGGCCACATTTTAGGTAACAGAAAAAATTGTGTAGCCTGTCCATTTACCACTCAGGCTTCCGATAGGAGATGAAGCCATGCAAGTGGTTCTGAAAGTTTATTTTTAATTTATTAAACGACAGACATCAAATCAGGTCCAATAATTATTATCATTCAAGGTAACTAAGAAATTTACCAGGTCCAAGGCATATATCAAAAATGACAAAAGCAATGGGGTAATCTTGAACCACGAAATACTTTTGGTACCACTTGTCCGGAATGGGTACGCGTACCCTGCCAGCTAGCTGCCCCCATCAAAATTGACCCAAAGCGACAAATCTAATACACCGTTACCGGAAATTTGATAAATATCTGATAAACATTACGTCGATGCGCAGTTAGTTTGTCCAAGCGTTTGGTTGACAGTTGATGTCTTGATATCGATGATATAATGCGTTGATATGCAGTCAGCAACAGGGTTACATTGTCCACTGGTTCCGTAAAATTAGATATTAAATGTCTAAACCTTCGCCAATTTCAAAATTAAGACTTTAAATTCGCTTAAATTTGATAATTTTCTCTTGATACATTTTCAGAAGCATTCCCTTGTCTTACCTTGTTCTGCGTCGATTTTCATGATGAGCGTCCATTTTTGCTCACGTATTTACACACGCGAGCATATGTCGCAGCGATGTCTGTCTGTCTGTCTGTCTGTGTCTGTCTGTCTGTCTGTATGTTGGTCCGATATCTCAAAAACGGCTTATCAGATCAGGATCAAATCTGGTACATAGATTTAGTTAGCAAATGGCAAGAACTGATTAGTTTTTAGTGAGTGTGGCTTGCATAGTTTTTGCTCATTGCATTTTGCCAGGGAAAACGTAGAGGATCATAGAAAGTCAACATAACATTGGTCCTTGGTCATTTGTAATTAGTAAGTTAACGATGAACGTTAATATGTTTGTTTTATTTAGTGCTATTTACTTTTGATCAAGCGGTTCAAAACAGTAGTTTTATTATTAGCTCTATCAGACACATTTCATTTTGTTATCTATCGTTGATATATTTACGGCTGATGTCCAGCAGCATTAAAAACTTATTTCTGACTGGTCTATTTCTTTGTTAGATCAGGTGCGGGCCACGCATATAAAGGTATAAGTACTGGGGCTTACTACGTTGTTCAAATTGTCACGTTAAAGTTTAGATGTCATGTCACTAATGATTTTGCATTTACGTAAACGTTCGAAAAAACATTAAAATGACACATGTTTGTTTACAGTAGTATGAAAATTCTGAAGATATACATTATTGGCCAATACGTATAGCTATAGCTAATAGCTGTAGGCTGTTAGCTAAATATAAGCTTGTTGATATTGCTTAACATTGATAATTATGATGTTTAATACAAACTGGTACCATAAAATACTCTTTCCGTGTAAAAACATATACGTAACACCATAGAAATCACCACATTATTCTGTGTTTAACCTTGTTCATTCATTGACCCCTTGACCTTGGTTTGAAAAGAGCATCGGACAATGTGGTCAAATTTAATACCGGCAGAAGCCACATGTATCGTTTATCAAAGACAAGAGTGCATCTTTGCTGACAAGAGTGCACCTCGCTTGAAAATGTCAAAAGTGCACAATAAAAGAGGCACTATTTCTGTGCATAGTCACCTGAAATGTAAACTTTCCATGTTTTGAACTTTGACCTCATTTGGTCGTGTACGCCTGACCTTGACTTTAAGGTCACATCTTGAGTGAAAGTTAGAATGTGTAACATATCCTATTTATGTTATCAATTTTGGTATGAACATTTTCATAAAGCAGGATATTCACTTTTGTATACAATTGTACTTTCTAAATAATTCAGATGTTTGTCTCTATGGCAACGGTTTTCTCCCATTAATAAGCTACCAAAACTTTTCAGATAATTCAGAGTTTCAACTTTCGAAAATATATCAAGTGTGAGATTGCCCTCTGCTTGCCCCAAATAGTATCGATTGACCATAATTGGGGCCTGGCTAATAGAGTACATGTGTAACTGAAAACATACTGATGGTTGCCTTGGTAATTACTCACTACCAACAACATCCCTGATACATAACATACTAATTTTCAAAGAGCACATATCTGTGCCTATGTCTGAACAAGTTTTATATTGTTATATTTTATGTTAATGTAGCAGAAAAGTATTTATGAAAAATGCTCTATTTTATCGAAATTCTGAGATGTTATGGGCATGACCTATTGACCTTGACCCAGAATGTTCAAGGTCATGGTGTCAATTGAAAGGCCATGATGTGAAGTACCAGTGTCTGTCTTGAAATCACGTAAATATCTTTTACCGTTCCCTAGAAAATCAGTTTTATCTAAAATTCTTAGCTTTTAAGATTGTAAGTATTGTTGCCATGACAACGGCTTTTGAGACAGAAAGCTACTTCTGCGACCTGTCCACCAAAAATTTTCAGAAAGTTCAGATTTTGGGCTTTCAGAAAATGTATGGTGGAATTTGCCCACCCAAATGGTACCAATAACCTATCTGGCTCATGGACTATTGGTGGCGAGGCTGGAATAGACCGAGCTGATAATGTAACGACACAAACTAATAAGAAAACTAATTGTAAAACACATAGGAGGAAAAATAAGCGAGGTAAAAATCACACAAAAGCGCAAGAACAAAACACTGACAATAATGCGGAAATCAAAAACTACAGAAAATCATGAGGTCACAGGTCAAGGTCATCAGATTACGATTGAGGAAAATTTGTTGAGTCCAAGTCCGGGATTGAATCAAATGCTTTTGATTGATGTAACTTTACAGAATGTCACCCAAAAATGCTTAATCGACACGGGATGTACAAATACAATAGTTGCTAAGGAATTTTTCTGGAATATTGCAGCGCTCATCCAAACAATGAACTTGAATTCTACTGTGAAACCTGTCAGGTACCTGTCTGTGTAAACTGTACTATTGTCAAACACCGCATACCAGAACATGTACACAGAGACTTGAAAGATGCAGCAGATGAGTATCCTACAGAATTGAAAGCCATGGTTGACAAACTGAAAGTGAAAGAACAGGAAGCTGAAAAGAACAAAACCCTGGCCAAGCAGATACACATTGATCTTACAGAGCGGTACAGAAGAGAAGAAAGGATGGTGAGAATGAAAGCAGAAGAAATCATCAAGAAAACAAAGAGAGAGGAGCAGAGACTGATAGATGAACTCAATCATATCTATACAGAGAAGATTACAAAAGCAGCTACAGACATCGATGACTTGGAACTAAAGCATGCCAATATCAAGAGTGCATGCACCTACATGGAAGCACTGATGCACCATGGGAATTCTGCCCAGCTGCTGTCAACCAGAGCTAATGCATTACCTCGCATTCAGCAACTTCTTGGCGTGTTTATTAAACCGTGTGTACAAAATGTAGATCTGTTTGAAGCAAATGGAAAGTTCAATGGAATTGGAATGCTTGGATCATTAAGGTCGGATGGAGGCACCTCAACCTGTACAGATGAAAACATTCCAAAACAACTCTGGAAAGGTAACTCTGTAGACCTACTGATCACAACAAGAGATTCCACAGGAAAACAAGTCATCCCAAAACAACAGGTAAAAGCCAAGGTAAGAAACCCATGTGGAGCTTTAGAAGAGCTCCCCGTCTCCGATAATGAAGATGGAACTTACACAGTTACACTATGTCGTCAAGTCGATGATGTACATGAGGTAACCGTCAGAATAGGAAACCACCCACCACAAGAAAGTCCTGTCATCAGAGGTTTGGTGAAGACCATTGGAAGCAAGGGAAACGCTGAAGGACAGTTCCAACATCCATTTGGAGTGGCGATAAACAAAGACAAAGACATTGTCACTTCCGACACTGCCAACAACAGATTACAAGTAACCGATAAAGACGGCAAGTTTAAGAAAAGTTTGCTGTTCACACAATTTAATCATCCCTTCAGACCGTGTGACATAGTGATTTCAAATGACAACACACTATAGCTTAGATGACAGTAATAATCAAGTAGTTGTCAGTGATGAGAATGGACATGTAATTAGATGCTTTGGACAAAATGAGTTACAAGATCCCCAGGGGATAGCTCTTAACCCTGTGGATGGCATTGTGTACGTTACAGACTATGGTGGGAATTGTGTCAGAGTTTTCACAAAACATGGCAAATACCTCGAGTCATTTGGGTCAAAGGGTAAAGGTCAAGGGGAGTGCGATTTGCCCTTGTCAAGAAGTACTTGAATTCGTTTGACTGTAAGAGCGGGGGCCGAGGGAAGAAAAAACCCCGAGGAATATCCATCGACAATAAAACACACCTCTACGTTACGGCTCACCCGAGGTGTCTGCTGAAGTTTGAGAGTAACGATGATTTTGTTTGCCGCATTGATTGTGACAAGGATGGACTGAAAACTCCCACTGGTATAGCACTGACAGATGATGTGCCTTGCAGAGTGATCGTGGCCGACAGTTACAATCATCGTGTCAAGGTGTTCCCGCAGTGACATTTTAAATTACATTGAACAAATCACATTCAATCTAGATTTTTCATGATTTTAGTATGAATTGTTCCTTCATCATGTTTATTTGGAGCAGTCAGCTTGTTTCATGTATTTCGTATGACAAATTCGACTGGAGGAGCTCTGCTCTGTAACATGGCTATACAACTCGTGGTTAATAGCTTTTACATATTTTTGTAGAGTATTTTTATAATACTTTCAGTTCTCTTAGATTCTCAAGTTTACTACAATTTAGTAGTCATTGTTTTGACACGATTACTATAGCTAATAACGTACTTGACACTATCATAAGTCTGACAGCTTCACTGCTTTTTATGTACTTTCCACTGTTTTCGTGTTGTACTCCAAAATTATCGAAATTCCCAGTGTACAACTCGTCGATTCATTCTGTGTATCTGTAATGTCAAACATATTGTTGACAACAGAATGTAAATGTATTCTTGACTAGAATGTATTTGTCAAAATAATACTGTATATTTTATCCAGTTGCAACGTGTTCTGTTGGCAAGGGAAATACTTAGCCTTTAAACAAACATTGGGTACATTTTTGCTATTTTATAGTTTTGGCAATGCAAGTGAATTTGTAGATATCGAAAAACATGTTGGAGCTGGATAAGTGAATACATTTTCAGTAATAATGTGAGGGTATGACGTCACAAAATTCACTGGTATTGACAAAGCTATAATATAATATGTAATATTCTGGTTATTGTCGCTTGAAAGTCAATATTAACATATTTTCCTTTGATACCGTGCTCGAGGCGCTAATGAACTACAATTTTTCAATGAAGATATCTCTAACTTTGACAATTTAATTTTATGCACAGAAATAAGTACATATTACAGAATGTAAAGATATCGTTGACAAAGTATCGATAGTGTATTTCAATGACATGGAATTATCAACAGTAAAACCAGACATAAGATACAAACAAGGTGTTGATAAGCATGACGTCATTTCCACATGACATTTTGATTCACAACAAAAGATCCTAGTATGTGAACAGAACAACACAGAAAATACTTAAAAACAGAGTGTTTTTGATTTTTTTAATCGGGGTTTCGTTTCAAAAAAGAGAGTTGTTTAAATCATTTCATAGTGTAATTTAAATACTTTCATCATGTATATTATTACAGGAAGGAAAATACTGAGAAAGGAATTTGAAAAACACATTTCGGTCACTCAAATTGTCATGTGCTATATTCTCTGAAATATTCTAGAATAAAATCTGACTAAAAAAAACGTTGAATTGACTAATGTATAAAAACATTTAATTGTACGAGAAAATAAAATATGGCCAGACAAAGTCTTGACATTTAAAGATTTGAATGTTCATGATTTGTTTGTTGTTTGCTTTGTTTGTTTGTTTGTTTGTTTGTTTGTTTGTTTGTTTGTATGTTTGTATGTTTGCGTAAGGGAATTCACCTCAACAATGTCGTTTGACCTCTTCGTTGTCTGAAAAACTGTCAAACCTAACCATAAAAGAGCTCAAAGTGCATTCGAGTAAGATGTATCGACCTTATTATCTATCTACTGCATCAACCTATTAGTACAAGATGCGAGGTATAATGATATTCAAATATGCAGATTACATTAATGAGCATTGTTTCGGTATAAAAATTCTATGCTAATGACCCTTAATCAATGTGGAATATTCATGAACCTCGGATCTTGCATTGTATAGCATCAAAGGAATATGGAGGAATACTTTTTCCCTTTGAAAATTAGAAGAGATTAATTGAATATATTGATTGCATTTGATGTAACAAATAGAGCGGTGAAACTTTGCAGTATGGGAACTGTTGCCACAATTCAGCAAACACCATCGCAGGAATAGTATAGTCGCGATTTATCTGTTTTAATCCTGACTTTCATCCCATGGCGTAGATTTGAAATACGCGGTACGCCTAATACACAAATCATTCATATTATCAAAGCCATTAATATGAATACAAAGATATTTACGTTATAATCTTCTGATTTCCTGTCCAGTTTTTACGGCGAGATTAAAAGAAGAACATTTAGTAGTTTTGTCATGGCTATTTCGCACCGCACAAACAGAAAAGGACACGTGACTGAAACATCGGATCTCACCACTTTACGGTAATCTGCGAAAGAGTTGAGGCTTCTCTGCAGATCTGGAGGCAAACTCATATTGTATTAGAGTACAGGTGTAAAAGCATATTGGCATATATAGTGTACGGGCAAAAATAAGGATATTGCGAAAGAAATTACGGAGCCAGTGTCATTGTTTGCGCTGTTATTTTAATTATTCAAAAATATACCATGGCATTGCTAATTCGATTTGAATGTCATGGTTCAATGGATCTTTGCACGTCTTCAAAGAGTTTCATGGTTGCGCGCGTTACCTAGCGACCAGTCCTGACGCGCACTGTAGAACGCGTTTAATTCCATCACATACGTTCGCGGTTTTGTGTTTGTGTCATTTACAAGAAGGGGAACCACGCATCACGGCCATTTCAACTTTAATTTTCAATGTGAAGAAATCTGAGAGAAATGAAATGTTTGGCCGTGTGTTTACAGAAGTGTTCCACAGGTAATATCCAAGTTACACCTTTCACATTGACTTGCATTTGGTATTATCGTCACACCTTTTGACTCATTCTGACTAATACTCTCAACAAGTCCGTTCCTAGACGTTCTCTGATAGATCAGTAGCTAGATGGAATGGAACAGTAAACATACAGTGGCGTTTTGCCTTTGTTTTGTTTTTTTTTTTTGCTTCACATCGTTTGTCGTTCTTTCTCATGAACTTTGAATGTATGTCATGTTATTTCACGCGGAGTTTACATTATTCGGCGGCCGTAGAGATGCTTGGTGCTTGGTTTTACATGTGACATACTATTACTCGTACGACGTATTTTATTTACATAGTGAAGTTCGCATATCAACGTATAGATGTGCAAAACATGCTAAGTGAGAGTTTTGGTGTTAAACGCTGAAATCCGGTAAAAGCAAAACAACAAGTCACCATTTGATACGTTTTGCCTTCCCTCCGGCAATATCAGACTTTACACTGAATAAAAAAGATGCATGCTATGCGCCAAAATAGTATAAGCGTGTTCATCTTCGGTTTAATTTCTTAAATAAGTAACCAGTGAAAATATCGCAAAGCATAACGGCGATTCTTAAAATAGAGGTGACAATTAACGGCAAAGATATGTTAAAATTTATTTATTTATTTATTTATTTATTTATTTATTTATTTTAAAAGGTTTCAGAGAAGCATTGCGGCGTCATTTTCCTCGCTTGGAGAAGTTGTTATGGAGCAAGGCTGATGAATATAGATTAATAAAAACAGTTCTTGGATTCTGTTTTGGTTCAGCGGTTGGTGTAGGTGAGTGTTCATGAAGATAGGTCGTTTCTCAGCTCCTATCTCTCGGCGAGAAATCTTTTTCTGCGCAATGAAATTTTAGTTTATTTTTCAGGATACGATGCTAATCATTGAGTTTCTTCAAATGGTAGAAGCTTAACAACAAAAAAAGTTTGAAGTAACTGCACGTCGGTAAGCTGTGACGTACGGCATTCACCCCTGAAATTGGACTAAAATAATGTAGCGTAGGGTTCCTTACCGACATTATTTGAAACTCTTGACTTGTTTTCTTTTTTTCTTATGTTCAGTTTTAGTTATGTATTCTTCGTACAGTTACATTTTCGGTGGCGACATTTTCAAAATCTCTGTTCCTTTCAGGTGACTCATACATCATTTATGATAAATTCTTTAAATTACGAATCAAATTGTTCTCCCATCCTCACTTTCAGCTCTTTATTTTACTGTGTTGATCCGGCTACCTTTCACTGATGGAGAAAAGTTGCTGATAGGGGGCGCTCTCAAGGCGCTGCTGGCTATAGGCTTTGCAACATCCACTCAGATTCGATGTACCATAATCCTGGTCATCCCATATCTGTTCAGCAAGTATGGTAGAAATATCGTCAGCACCATGACTATCGCTATGTTATTAGGTGGTAAGCTGTTCTGAAACAATGTATCTACATTTTACATGGTGTTTGTAATTGCAGTCTACATTCCATTATTTCAGAGAATGCCAATAGGAATGCTTAAATGGTAGTTAATTGATAGACATCCTAAATAATAAAAGTTCCAATAATAATTGTCGATGAGACATCCTTTAGCTAAATAATTAATATTTACATCATCGTCACCAGCACATTGTGTAAGATGATATCACCATCACCGTCATCAACATTATCATTGTCGATGAGACATCCTTTAGCTGAATAATTAATATTTACATCATCGTCACCAGCACATTGTGTAAGATGATATCACCATCACAGTCATCAACATTATCATTGTCGATGAGACATCCTTTAGCTGAATAATTAAAATTTACATCATCGTCATCAGCACATTGTGTAAGATGATATCACCATCACAGTCATGAACATTATCATTGTTGTCGACATTTTCGTCATCGTTGTAATGATAATCATCATCATCACCATCAGAAGTAACAGTAGCATCGTCGTCGTGGCAGTAATTTTCTTCGTCGTTCATCATCATTATTATCATCAACACCATCATCATCATCATCATCATCATCTTCATTACCATCATCGTCATTATGGTTACATGCTATCATTATTTTAATCGTTGATCTCCTCTGGTTGCTATAATGAGATGTACTGTATCATCGAAGTATTCCCTCTGTTTATGTAAGGTCCGGTTACAAACATCTTCACCAACGCCAGGGAGCTTTCACGGTCCATCAGCTGTACTGCATCACTGACCTACAACAACAGTAAATTACTCTACGAACTAATGCACCAACCCTTTTCAGATGTCCTCAAAGATATACAGGTAACAAACTCACCCTTGAACTTTGACTCCTGAGGTGATCTTTCAAAGCAATCAGGCAAACCTTATACTATTTTGTCGAATAAATAATATGCGGAAGAGTGTGGAGAGATGTCATCATGGGGCCATTCATGCAGTATAAGGTAGACGCCGGTTGTAAAATTTGGCCACTTGAAGAGTTGTTAGAATATCGCATTGCTGAAATAAGATGTAGTGTGGTCTAAATTTGCTAAGTAAACATTACCGTTAAAATCGTTCAAAGATGTAGCTTTTGAATTTTGTTTAGAAATGGCATTATATCTGTTTTGATTTGACATTGCACAGTCTCAGAGTAAAGACATGCAGGAGATATCAGGAAAACTGAAAGAAGAATTTGTGAAAATAGAAGAGGAAGTTGAGAAGGACGATGAAGGCATGCAAAGAGAGACCAAGAAAAAAGAGAATCCTGAAGACAATTACAGAGAAAAACTGGATTACAGATGCAAAGGTTAATCACTTTATAATGTACGACACAATGTTTTACGCAAGTGAGAAGTGATTTAATAGCGTTTCATTCGAGGTCATCATACTCTTCACAAATTATACATTTCAGTCCCGGCGTGGCAGTGGCAGTCACGAGATTGGGCACCTACGATTGTTCAGTAAAATTTCACAGCACCCCTTGTCTTGGAATTTTCAACGAGAAAAGACAACCAAATATGGGAAACAATTAGCCCAAAAATACTTATAGCTGAGGAAATCGAGAAATAATTTCAAAATACAGTTACACCCATAAAGAACGATTGGATTGTTGAAAACTCCCGAATATGTAGTTTAGTATTTTCGTCTGTACTAGTTTATATTCGCTATATATAGTTTGAAGCAACATGATAAGTCTGATTTGTTGAACACGCATGGCTACCCATTTCCTAAGAGACTGTCGTCAACGGGATTCTAGCCAAATGATGCATTTCTTATTTTTGATGAGTGATGATATTCTGCCATATTACATGACTTTAACAGAATATAAATAAAAATGACAGGAGGAAAAATGATTGCCGCAGTTCAAACCGGGAAAAACATTGCCGAAACAACAGTTACTCGATTTTTCTGTAGTCCTCAAGCCGTCCTTCACATACAAAATGTCTACTAACATACGAGAGATTGACATGATTGTTTGAACATGCTCTGAGCTACATATGCTACACGTCCAGTTAAAGTAGTACGCACGTCTAAAGTGACTTTGCGCTAATTTATCTCAGGGATCATTTCGACCATTCTTTGAGGATCACCGTGCAAATTTTGGTACTAGAGAAACAGATTACAAAGATTTACCGATATTTGAAATTCAAAACGGCCCCAATTCTTCTGTTAACTCTACTAAGAAAAATAAATTTATTTTCGAAAAACTAAGACAATAAAAAATTTTCTTACACAAAGAGCTTAATATGAACCCCCACAAGTGGTAGATCAGAAAGTCTCCTTGAATGACTCAGTAACTCAGCCCTTCTCTGAATGTTCCTAATTTCCTGTCGTTTCGTTTTACTACAGATGTTTTCAACGCTGGTGTGGTCCATTGCAAGGAGAAATTTAAAGAAGCTGAAAGGAAATGTCACAAAGCAATCAAAGTACCTGGCGTCAAAGATCTGCTGTGTGCACCAATGAAATTAACGGTCTTATGCAAGATTGTACAAGGTGAGAATTGTATCAGGCACTACATCCTGGTTATTGCAGATTATCAAGTTAGGGCAGTTTAATAAAGCTAAAAATAACGGTACTTTTCGGGGATGATGTAAACATTTTGTGGTTTATGGGATTCACAAGTTTTCATTTCAATGTACAGTTGAATCTGTCAGTTGAACCCCCCCTCTCTGTCTCTCTGCCTCTCTCTCAGGTTTTGACTCCCTCTGTGACACAGATGAGGCTGTCAACCCTGG
>LD344868.1:0-10049 GCA_001465055.1 Ptychodera flava
GCAGGTTACAGAAATATGCACTGAGGAAGGACTTTTGGTGTGTTTTTTTAATTAGCACAGCGCACAGGCAACTCAGGTATACAGAGCCTTAGTTTGACTCATGTCCTCTAAAATGGAAACCAAGGTATAAGCTCTGAGAATATTGTCTCCTCTTCAGAGATAGTGGGAAATATACCCCTTTCAAAATCCCACAGGTAACCTCACAATCATCTTTCATTTCTGAAATTACAAACGTAACTTTTTGATCTCTGATCCTATTGGGTGATTCCACAGCAAAAATCAAGTCCCTGGGTAATGATAATTTCACTGTCTTTCCTTCAAATTCCAAAGTCCTGAGAGACTTCTTGCCAAAAATTTAATCATCCGGAAGTAGGATAGCTTACTGCGTGTGCAGACTAACCTTAGGGCCTTTATCATCCTGCCCTGTATCTTCACTGCCAGGTACTTTGAAAGCTCTGAGAAACGTTGACAGAGGTTGCATGTGTTTCATGTCATCCTAGGAAAGAATGAGACAGATCTGGTATTTCTAATGCACTTGAAATATTCCATTTATCACATTTATTGCAAAGAAGATGTAACTTTATTCCTAACAAATTCCTCCCCTTGACTTCAAAATAACGAAACTGATTATTCTATCTAAACATTGATTGTCAATTTGTGCAAGTATAATTTACAACAGTGTACTCTATCCTAACATATCATTTTTAAACATGTAGAATATACTTTAGATTATGTACATCAATACAAGATTCATCTATTAAGTACTGTATATCATGGCCTGTGCTTTACTATATGTACAATACACATACAAGTGATCCATTTGATTTATGAATGATGTTGAGACAATCTGTTTCCCTGGCTGGCTATGAATGATGCTGAGATAATCTGTTTCCCTGGCTGGCTATATCTGTTTGCACAGTAATTCAGATCATAAATTTATATTAGTTGACAAACTAGTGAACTGTAGCTGCTGCTTGTAGCCCTATGAAAACACATCTTTGACAGAATTTTTGTTGCACTCCTATCACTCAACATGGAGATATCTTTTGATCAAATCATGCCACAGGATAGATTGTAACTGAGGCTGGATTTGGTTGCTAAGCTATGCACACATATAGTGGTGTGAATGTGTGTTTGATATTAAAACTAATCTTAATGCCAACTCTGAAAACATTATGGATCTTGTTTCTATGATACCCTGCAAACAAGGATAGAATATGTGTTTTTTTTACCTCATATAAAAGTAAATTCTTGTGCGTATCTGATTGGTGAACTGGTCCATGTGACGACTGATTCTCATCAACCTGAAGTTTGACATTGTCATCACTTACAACAACAACTGGTACATCATTGGCTCCTGGAAAAAATTCAAACTAGGTAAGAACGATGGTGATATCTTTACTTTCCACCTTGTACAGGAGGAAATTGTACACTTGTTAAACATTAAATCGTTTGAAAGCATACATTACAATAATTACACAACATGATTGTCTGCGTCAATCAAATTAAATCGGTGAAAGTGGCTTTTAGATCAACTGATTTGATTTTTATAAGTCAACTGATGGGTCCTGCCACATTAGTTTTGGAAAATTTTCAATGGACAGCACTAGTAATTTAATTTTTCACTTTCATAATTTGATACAGAGGTTAATAAATATGTCTGTTTGAAAGATTGTACTTTTCTCGGATGTTACAAGCTGTTTTGTAACCTTTCTGAAGGTTGACAGCAAAAGAACGAACATCAATTCTCACTGTAAGGAACACTCAACACAGTCTACTGTTTCCCTATACTTGCATGGTAACTTCAGACTGATATCGCAATAGGTTACAGTGTTACCATAGCATGTAATGAAATCATATAAAAATATCATTGCATGATATTCTATGAAAAAAAGCTGGGTATACCACAGTTGTAAATTGCATACTCCACCCAAGGTTTACTTTCAGGAAAGGCTTCAGACTTCCTTTGCCATATCAGCTGAAGAGTTGCATAATTTCTAGTGAAATTTGATTTCATACTTCACAAATCATCTCACAGTATGTCATGCTAACATGTTATCATTTCATAATTAATAACATTCTCTGATCTCATGCATTGACGTTGTTTGTTATTTCAGGCTTATTAGATACTTTTGTAATCTTTTTTGATACTATGAAACATGAACAACAAAGGAACTGTGATGTCAAGGGTCAGCCTATTTGCCATACTAAGAAATATAAACAGAAGAAAACGTAGTGGCTGTTTGCCGCAATTTTTCATAATTTTTGCAAATCATTATTGTTCAAGCGATTTACAGATTCGTACCATGAGTTTTTCTTAAATAAAAAATTATCATCAGGTATTTTTAAAACTGAAATTATCTAAACCAAGATAGATGACAGTAATATTGAGTACTGTGTAGTAGTACAGCATGCTGACGCTCTACAAATTTAGTAATTAATCCTCTTGATGAAATCAGTATGATAATAAAATTGGGCGCTGTGACTTAAATAAATGATGCTCAGCTCTAATTATAAACATATCCTGAGTACTTGAGTAATAATAATTGATAGGGGAAATTTCAAGTAATAAATAAGTAGTAAACAACAAACAAGTATGCTAACTTACTGTACATCTCCAATTTAGACATCTAAAATGAATCATCTCATACTTATGCTTTTTCCTGTCTTAAAATATGTTTTAAAGTGTAAAGGCTGCAACAAAGCCATATAATAAATAAATAAATTTTTCAACAAATAATAAATAAATTTTGCTTAAACATAAAAAAATACATAAATGAAATGAAATAACTGAATTAATTGACCTTCACCATTTAAAACTATACTGAACTTGAAATTCATATGATAAATGACTTAAACAAATCATAATGTTTTGATGTGAATAGAAGACTTGTCAAATGAAGTTAATGATTACCCACAACAACATAAATATCATGGTCTAATGCTTTATAAATCTGTTTGGCTATCAGAGGATTGTGTATGCAGATTTGAGTTTCTATAATGGTCTACACTTCAGCAGTTCATGAATGATGTGTGCCTGGTAGGAGAGAGGGCTGCAGTATTTCTCTCTGAAGTCTCACAGTGATAGGGTGGACTCAGTAGGTGGGTGGTATCCATGCAATTCAATTACCAAATTTATTAAATAAAATGGAATGAACTTTCTCTTCGATAAAGCTCCATCACTTAAAAACCAAAAAGTTATAGCTGGATTAATGAACACAACTTTAACAAACAAATATACGGTCTTTTGGGAAAAAAATGATCACTGATGAAAATAGTAAACTAAGAATGTACACCAAAATAAACATCAATTAAGATCAGAATCCCACTTAACATAGTTACAAGGTGAGAAAAGTAAATTACTCACCAAACTTTGCATAAGCCATAATGATCTAGCAACTGAAAAAGGGAGAGACAGTGTTCCAAAAACCCCAATTACTGAAACATACTCCAATCAATGCACACTAACAATTTGAAGATGAAATGCTCTTTTTATTAGTCTGTCAGAATGAAGAATTTGCAGAAATATATTTTTTACTTCATAGAAACAAAGAAATACCTAGTTATATTCATTGTTAGCTATTATTATTATACTGTATACTACTACTTTTTAAAGTTTGAACTTATTCTTATATTACACTTTATTGCCATTGTGATGTAAATACTATATTTACAAGCAAGCAATAAAATATTATTATTACCAGTGCCATTGATAGGGCAGTATAGTGGTAAATTCGAGTTAGTTATATGTTTACAATATCATCATTGTTATCTTTGGTTTTTATGGATATTACAAAAGTCATTGTTCTATCAAGTTCAGATTTATCAATGACAACAATCTCAATCTATATAAAGGGCTTGGATTAACAGAATCACCATATTGCAAAGTGAAGAAATGATAGCAAAATATTTTATTAGGATGGTTAAGAAAGTTTAAACGACAGAGAACATTTTAAACAATTTGTGAGCATGTTGATGAATGTAGAAATATGCTGCTCCATTTAACCACTTCACTCAACCTTGTGTTGTTCACACTCTTGACTGAGCTGGAAATTAGCAGCAGAAGTGAATCTTCAATCAAGCAATGCAAATTGTGACTAGATTACAAGCTGTGTTTCCTCTGCCACTCTCAAATTCGTAAAATTACTAATTTTTTAGATGATTTACTAATTTTTTTCATTGTTGATTCGTAAATATACATATGCAAGGAAGCAGCTAGTTGATTGAGAGCTGAAGGCCCCCAAACCTCAAAATAGTTCAGTCTAAGCACATGTTTTACTTAATTTGAATTTGATTGAATGATATTCCGTATTCGAACGGTTAAGTTTACTTATGAATTTCAAAATTTACTAAAAGTTTCAATACCCAATTCATAAATTTACTAAAAAATTTCAGAAGCTAGAGGAAACACAGACAAGGACCACATGTTGTATATGTTCGCATAGAAGATTATTTCACAAATATATAATATTTATATACAAGCAATAGGACCATTATAATGTTGCTAGAAATCAAAACTTTAGTATATATGCTACAGATGTATGGCTGAGACTGTCTTGATACATGCGTGATTTGATTTCAACTGCAGAACTGTAAGGTTTAATGAGCCCGTTAAAATCTGTTGAATGGCGAATACTCCTTTCACGATTTTAAAGTTGTACATATACTTGAAAATTCCATTGACCTAACCCTATAAAATTATCCCTAAAATTTTGTACCCATTGTCACGTGTTTACCACCACATATTCATTGGGATTAAATTTCATGCATTTGTTTATGTTTTCTCTTTAAACACTGAAACACCTTGTCAAGTTCTGATGAACAAAGGTGATTATAAACACTGTGAAAGAAACCTTTTTTTTTTTGTTTACTGTGAACTTTTTTAACGGTATACTTTACGGTAAATAATAACTGCCCCCGGCCTTGTTTACGTTCTGAAAGGGCAGACGTGCAGACGGTGACAATCCATGTTCATAGGTCGGCCGAGGTCGCGAAGATTTTTCTGGAAACATGGATGTTCATCACCGTAGTGGGATTCTGTTGAAAATCGATAAAGTTTTGAAATAAACTGCTATCAATGTTATCATGAGAACTTGCTATCGATAAAGTGTCAGGTCACACGGTTAATACACACCTGTTTGAATACTACTGGATGGCTCTTCGTCGTCTGAACCCATCTCAACCAGCGGTGCCTCCGGACCTGGGTCTCCGCCATCCGGGTCGTCGGCTCCTCGCGCTGCGACATCATATTCAGGCGGCGGTGGGTGCGAAACCACAGGTTCCGAGGGATCATCCACCTCAGCGATTGCATCTTCACTGGCCTTTGAAACTTGAAATCGCGATGTGGACATCTTCTCAAGGCTTAGTAGTCGAGATTCAACCTTATACTTGTCGACTGCTGTCCACCAGAGCGACAGCTGCTGGAACTTTCTGAGGACTGAGCTTTAGCTGTTCTGTGTTGAGACTCCAAAGTAGTACTGTCTAACCAGCTAACTGTACACATTTACAAAGTTCTTCCAAATATTCATGAGCAATGAGGGGTGAAATTATTGACGCGAAACCGTCGGTTTGCCTCTTGTCAATGGCTTCAATAAACCATTAATAAGTAAATAAATTGTTTTCAAAGACAGCACAAATGGCAAACTAAACACTTAGAGAGAATTTCACCAAAAATCTGGCACCGAACGAAGCTTGGTGATATGGAGCCACCCCTGTATATTAATGTACGAGTCCAGAGATTGATAGTCTGCTTCCGGTCGTGCATGCGCCCTCAAAGGTCAAGAAGAGGGAAAGTTTTTAGTAGTTTATCCAGAATTTTCGAGAATCTTTTACTTGTTTCGGAATAAATAGTTTGTGAAAAGGCTTCTCGACTTTCATGCAAATATTTTAGTTTTAGGTAGTAAGACTTCTTGCATAAATAATAGAGAATGGTGACTCAAGTAGTGCTCAAAGGTACAACTTAAACTCCAGTCCAGAGTAAAAGGAATTTATAAAACTTTTTCAAAGGGACCAGAAACTGCATGAAAGTAACTGTAACTTTTGATTATTCTTTTTTCTATGTTTGTTTTTATGTCCATTACACTTTCTTGTTTTTCTCCCGAAGTATGTTGAGATACACAATACTCAGCTTGTCAACTTAGTCTGTATACGCAAGTGCAATAATATCATCGAAAAGTTCTGATCATGGATGTAAAAAATGCTCTGATCAAGACTGGAATTCAAATTTAAACTAGATATGTAAGTTAGAATGCATCTCAACATATAAACGCTGTAAAGTTAAATACACTGTAACAGGTGCTTCAACATCCTTTTCGGGAGTAGAACAAGAAATAACATTGTAAGATACAGAAAACAAAAACAGTGAACAAAACTCATCGAAAGTTATTACAGCTACTGCCCATTTGATATAGACCTATACCATTAAAAATATCATCTTCGCTTGCCAAGGTCTCTTGTCCGGGCAGCTGGATGCTTCCCGAGATGGGAAGTAACGGACCCGTGCGAGCGGACGATGCACTATCGGTCATCAACGAGATATGTACACAATCGGTGGTGTTATGGTATCTCTGCATGGAAAGACTCAGTGTTACCAGCAAGTCTCCGACCATCAGGACCATGGTACACGCGATACACAGCTCTGTCCACAGGTTACCCAGACATCTGTTTGTTGTTGTTTGTATTGTTGTTTATGTTTATTAGTTGTGTTGTTGTTGTTGTTGTTGTTGTTGTTGTTGTTGACCAATAAAATTCAACGAACATAACTGTTGTGTTGCTGCTTCCGGTCATGAATGGTAAACACGCCCTCAAAGGTCAAGAAGAGGGAAAGTTTTTAGTAGTTTATCAAGAATGTTCGAGAATCTTTTGCTTGTTTCGGAATAAAGAGTTTGTGAAAAGGCTTCTCGACTTTTATACAAAAATATCTTAGTTTTAGGTAGTAAGACTTCTTGCATAAATAATAGAGAAATGGTGACTCAAGGTAGTGCTCAAAGGTACAACTTAAACTCAAGTCCAGAGTAAAAGGAATTTATAAAACTTGTTCAAAGGGACCAGTAACTGCGTAACTGTAACTTTTGATTAGTCTTTTTACTATGTTTGTTTTTAATTTCCATAAAACTTTCTTGTTTTCTCCCGAAGTATGTTAAGTAACACAATATTCAGCTTGTCAACTTAGGGAGCCGTCATTATTTATGCCCTGGGGGGGTCGGAGGAATCTGAGGGGGGGGGTCACTCAAAAAATCGAAAGCTACAAGGGGGGTTGCTCAAAAGTGGAGAACAAGAAGGGGGCTACTAAATTTTGTTGATATGTACTGAAGCATTTAGTGAAGCTATGAATTAAAACAACAACAATAGTAAAGAACAGCAATATGTATGCTTGAGATATGTATGTTCATACCCGGTATATGGGTGGAGGGACGGTGATAAGATCAAGCATGGCGACCAATCTTTTTTCTCTAATATTTGATTTTTCTCATATGCCAGAATTCAAAAATCCATGGTAATTGTTAAGTCTCCTAGTCTTCTATGTGTTGCTCTTTGGCTTGATCTTGTGTACAAGTACATGTATGTTTAGACTCTCTCAGCCCCTCGCCTACTTCTTTTTTTTCTCGAAAGAGATAAATTTATTTCAACATAGTCGCAAATAAAACAAATCCACATAACTGTGAATGCATTAAAATTAAAATGCAACTTGTCTGAGAAAAAACAAAAAAAATTAGCTGTTTAATTACAAAGATCATCATATGAATGCATTCAAGATGCATTCTCCTTCAAGTCTTACAATGTTTGAAAACTTTGTGATAAAATCCTCAGCTTTGTTCGTCATTTTATAGGTGAAATATACTGTATTCATCCATGAGGAAAGATAACATTTTAATTGCATAACATAGGATTGAAGGGAAACTTTAATCCCATCAAGAGTAACTGAATTTCGAATATTCCAAACTGTGTATTTTACAAAGGAAGTAATACAATAAATAATGTCAGATGTTGCATTATTATCATTTTCGATTCCTGCGATTGCTAATCTTTTGATATTGATATTTTTATCAATGTTGTGTTTTCTGACAAAGAAAGAAATACATTTGGCCAAGCTTCCTGTGACTAGGCCTCTATGGAAAATCTTCCAATTTAAATCATTTACTGAATTGCTAACAATGCCTGTTGAATTAAGACGACTGAATAAAGTAGCTTTGTAACTGTCAGTGAGACTTAGATTCTCAGCCCATTTTTGACCAATCTGACCTTTGACTGCATGCCATTTCTTATCAACTAATTTCCAATAAAGTGGCTTGGTTTTGACATCACTTTTTGTCAGACCATAATTCTCTAAGTCTAAAATATCATAGATTTCTTCATTTTGGATGTTAGAAGTGATGATTTGTTTCCAGGAATCTGGAATAGCATTGAGGAGTGTTTCATACTCTGTCTTAATTTCCTCTTGCACATGTCTATTTCTACCTCCTCTAACTTTTGCAATTATTTCCCATTGTTGAAGCCAGTCATTCCTATTATCATTCCAGATGTCCTTAAGCCTTAAAATTCTACTCTTTGACCATTTTCCATAAAACAGGACACTTCCTTCACTCTTAACATTGTCATTATACCACAGAACTTCATTAAGAAGATTCTGTTTTGATGTTGGTAAATTCACTCTTGTAAGTCTAAGTGACTTCCAGGTATTTAACATATTCCCATACACCGTTGGGGTTCGTTTGTTGTTGACTTTGAAATTGAGATGGAGATAGTGATAATCACTATTCAGTTTACTGTCAAAATTCGCTATGAAATACTTTGATAAGCTGGCCCATTTAGGAGTTATTTTATTTGGATTTTTCTCAAATAATTTCATAAGCCACTTTAATTGGAGTGCATTAATTTTTTCTTCAATGTCGACGACTTTTTTTGCCACAGTCATCATATCTTTGAATGAAAATGCCCCTTTTTACAACTTCTCGTTTTGCCTCTCCAAATAAAATTCCATAATTTACTATTTTCTTCATTAATAATTTCCTTAGGTACGTGATCAAATGATGCCAGGTACCATAATTTTGATGCAGCCAGCATATTAGCTACTATTGCCCTGCCAGATTTCTGGTATTCCAGATCTTTAGGCAGTTTGTAAATTTCTCCATCACTGTTTTCCAGTTTTCTCTAGATGTGTTACTGTTTCCAAATCCAACTCCCAAGATCTGTAAAACCTTGTTTGAAAAATCGATCCCTTCCACTGAATCAGTACGAATTTTAAAACTTCCAGCCCATAAGCCTTTGGATTTCTTATTGTTCAGTTTTGCACCTGTTGCATTTTCATATTTGTTAAACATTTTCAACGACTGTGTAATGCTTCCTACATTTATCAAGTATAGAGTCGTATCATCCGCATAACTCTTAATTTTTTCCTCTTGTTTGTCTGGCAATTTAAATCCTGATATGCTGTCATCTTTACGAATATTTTCGGTTAGCACTTCTGCTGCCATTATGTACAGTAATGGTGATAAGGGGCACCCTTGTCTCACACCCTTATGAAGTTGAATACTGCGAGAAAGAAAGCCATTGCACTTAATTTTGCATGTAGTATTGTTATAAAGAATTTTTATCCATTTGATGAAGTCAGTGCCAAAGTTGAATTTGTCAAGGACTTGAAAAAGGAAGTCTCTGTTTAGCCTGTCGATATTACAAAATGATGGTTCGCAAACAGAAGGCATTCAAAAGTGTCACTTTCTGATATTTGTTCATTTATTTGTTTGTTTATTCAAGGTTTATTTCGAGAATTGGTTAAAAAAATAAATATTAAATGTATAAAAAACATTCATTTTGCTTACCAATTCATAACCTAGCTACATCCGAAATATTGAAGGAAGCGAATACATTGAAAGTTGCAAAGATTTTAATCTGTTTTCCCCTATTCCCTGTAAGCACTTGAAAAATCAACATTGATAATAATAAGCTTAGGTTTGGGCGAAACTAACATCTTTTCGTTCGTCATATTATTTGTTATGAGTACGTTCGTTCCGTATTCTCCGCTTGCCTTCGAGTAGTTTAAGTGAGTGTAC
>LD344868.1:11283-34137 GCA_001465055.1 Ptychodera flava
TCTCTCTCTCTCTCATAAAGAAATAAAATCCGTGGGCTTAATTGGAAGACTCTGAACTGAATAACACAACTTTTTTTCCTTTACCATGTGACAAATACCTCTAACCTTAAGATGTATAACTCTTGTTATAATAGTTGAAGAGTAGCGAATAAAGTGTTTCTTATAAATGTTCTGCCCTTGGAGCATTTAACAAAATCCCCCGTGTTCCTTGACAAATGATTTTGAATCCGGGTTAAACTTTATGTTGAAATCAAGATGTACTTCGATCCTTTGATCAACAGACAAATGTTGCGATTCACCTCACGTAATGATGTCCATAATTGAGTTGTTTTTTTTAATGCGATTTGTCAGAAGCACTGGAAATAAAATCAAAATTTACATCCAAGGCAATCGTAAACTTTAATACCCTACAGAAGAGGCAAATATACATTACATCCGAAGTGACTCATTTTGCCTGAGGGCGCTGTATACAACTTGCGATAAAACTGCAAAAATAGCGTATTTATCTTTTTAAACTTGAAATCATATCATTTCAGTTATCAAACAAACTTAAAGGCACTTGAGAATCCCAAGGCAAAAACACGAATCTGTACCGAATTGGATGTTTTGGTTGATAGATATACACAACGATTAGATGTAAAATGGTTTTGACAAATGTAGATACATACATACATACATACATACTACATACATACATACATACATACATACATACATACATATATACATACATACATACATACATACATACATACACATAGCTCATGTAACGTTAGATTGAAAGGTCCGTCGCTCAAGGGCGCTCTCTACGCTCGCCCCTGATAGGAGGGGAGCTTAGGAAGCGTCCTCGTGCGATGGATCTTTTCAGTCTAATGTAACGTACAATGTTGTAAGAGTTTGAAGTGTGTTGAACTCGCTGGATGAGGGCGCCCTCAGACGCTTGCTCTTTGGTCGCAAGCCATTAGCAGCTCAGGGACTCTCGTTGGTTGATTGATGTCGTATTAAGTCAATTCGATGAGTAGGCTATACGGCCAGAATACCGATATATCATCGTAGTAATCACTCCAGAACGGTTGAAACTCATCTAGTAGCAGCCAGACCATGAAATTTGATTTGTAGAACTCGCTGTGTTGTCAACAACGACTATTCCCTCTAGACGTGCCATCTTCCAATACTCTCCGAGATCATTATCAGTTGTCTCATCATTTTCATTGACGACATGCAGCGAGTGATGTCAATTTCGACGGGTTCATGACTCTGTATTACCATCTAGCGTCGCTTCAATCTATTGGAATCACATGCAATTGCTTGTTTTTGCCCCGAGCTAGAAATATCAATTGTATGTGACGAGATATCCGTGACTAAAGGTGAACTGAAACTATACGGCCTGACTTTCAAAGATTGATAGCGCGGTTTCCCCTCCGAGTGTCAGTATTCATCGGGGAGATATAGCTCAAAGTTGGTGCTGAAGTACCGAAAACAGGTAATCGCTGTTTCCTGTATAATTGTTTGGTTACTGACCGCTGTTTGTACAAATAACAACAACTTTTCTCAAAAGCGGATGTGCTAACCCCGTTTCAACGCCGTAAATCATTGCGCACATATGCAGATGACGTAGTGTTTTTTACATGGAAGGCGCTGATGCACAAAGGAATGACGGAGTTGTGATTCCCTTACATGCAAGGACCGTTGACAGATGTAATGGTGTTCGTAGGAAGTAAACACTTCGTTAGAAAACTTACGTTCTTCTATTGCCTTTTGGGATTTATTTATCCAGCCTAAGTATATGGATGAAGGGAAATTAGGAACAGAAAAATCGATAAGGTATCAACAAACAATGCTCGTCTTCGACACTGAATCACGAAAATCTTTTCCTAATCAAGTGCGCTGAGGATTACACGGGAGGTTATTTTTGGTTGATATTGTACGCAAACCCTTGGAAAATCTACACGACTTCAAGGTCGCGTAGCAACTGGAGTCAAATCGCCGTTGCAAGTCTCTCCCTCTGACAAGTGCTGCAGCATTTCTCAAACCACTCACGGCTTACGCGATGCCAGGTGTCTGGTGAATATTAAACGAACACAAAAAAACGCCAGGAGTAAATTTCCTTGACGACGGTGAAAACGACTAACTTGAAACCCGCATTCATCTTGCTCGACCCGGTGAACGTAAAAGAGAAATTTGTGAGAATTTGTGGCGACAGGGTGTGTAGAGTGTATCACCTAGCAGTGGACACGATGGAGTGTAAAAGAAGTGTGTGCCAAATAAACAGTGTGTACAAAGCAATTATTATCTTTTCCGGTAAGTTCTGTACGCTCTTATCTCCTTTCGGGGGTCTGAGATAAATTGTTGACAGCCGACTGTGTCATTGCAGCCTACAGTTTACGCATTCAATCCTTCGTCTTTCGATTGTCAGGAAGAGCGTATTACACGTCAAAGTGCCACAGTAGCTATATAAGTCAAGGCAGGCACGAGAGAGACTTTCGACAGTCCGGGTCTGAAGGGAAATAATTGCGTACACTTGTTGGCAATGATTTCTAAGGATCTATCCTTTAAACTTCTTTTTCAACTGCGCGTCCTTCTGTTCACGAGGAAAGAAGTCATGTTATATGCCATTTTTATATCCTGTGATGCAGACGATAATGCTGCTAGGTTCGGAAATTTATGAACTGGAAATAAAGAAAATTGTATTCGGTGATAGTTTTGTTTCGTTTCGAAGAATGAATAGCCAGGCCTGATGAATAGCCAACTGATTGATAACGAAACTACACCGAAAGCAAAAACTGTTTGGTATCATTTCCGGAAGACGACTGTTGCCATGACAACCAGGCATGTCATTCCATTAGGCCATCTTTCTTTCCTTTTACAGCAGGAAGATGAACATTTTACCGGTACAAACAGTAACAGAAAATATACAAAATCACCTGAACAAATTCTTCCTACACATGAAAAAGGTTATTTGGTTTGTTTGTTACTGTGTGGCTCTCTGGCAATGCAATGGCGTTTACAGACGACTGGGCAATGATAACGGGTTCAAAACGTCTCTACTTTTCTGTTTTATCTAATCAGTGAGTGAAAAACTGCGAAGCTTACTCCTGATGTTAAAGCGTATTAATTTCTCCCGTATTTGAACAGGATTATGCATTCAGCTGAAAATTACTATTTTTCCTGACAAACTTGCTAATTAGCAGTACTTGGTTATTCTTATGCAAATATGGATTAATATGAAAACATAGGATGTAAACGTTGACACAGTAAGCTATTTTGGGTTTCAAAATATTGTATTACATCCTAAATGCAAAACTTCATTTGTGTGAAATAGGCGATTCGTTAAAATGACAGTATTCAGCAAAAACCTTTCATGTTTAAATTAGTGAACTTAACTTTAGCAGACATCGAAAATTAAGTTTAATTACGGCTCAAGACATAGAAAGATTGTAACCAATTTGCATCGTTGTGATAACATTTGATCATAACACAACATGCATATGAAACAAATTAAAGTGTAAATGTATATTAAACTTGATCGTCTTTTCAACCAAGTTTGCAAAAAAACTACACCCGAGTATTGTTCCAAACATGAATAATGTAAAATGAAATTCTGCCGATCCTACCGCAAAACGAAATGACTTTTGCTATTGTATGTTTTCCATGTGCCGACTTTGAAGGAATCTATATTCAGGTTTGTTTTGAGTTATCGTTTTGGACATGAACAACAAATTAGCACCTGGCGTTCATATTATTAAATTGAACAATGACAGATAGTTATATAAGTATGTCATGGTTTATTTGCATTGAAGCCATATTTGATTGTTTCCCATAACAAATCCATGTTGGCATTAATGCAATAGTATACTGTTCTTCATTCACTTTTAACGAAATTTACTGAGAAAGTTCTTATTGGGTCACCAGGAGTGTGAGATCGTGACAAAATTGCTGTCTAGGAGCCATAGTTTTCCATACCGCAAAATAAATTAACTCGCATAAGTGTGCCATAGTTCATTTGACTCGGATATGCTGGAGTTATGTGTCGAAAACACAATTGTCCCCTGGTAGCTATATCCTATGACATTGACAAATTTACCGTCAACAACACGTCATATTACATTGTCTTTTATAAATTTGAACAAGTCAGTTCAAATTCACTTGTAATGATTTTTTACTTCCAAAAAAAACCAAAAAAAAACCAGAAAAAACTGACTGCCCAGTGGCAATATTGGGTCTTGAAAATCCTGAAGATGTAGCATGCACAACAGAAGGAGGAATGCATTCAGCTTCCGGTGTGTACAAGGTTGAATGATTCTCCATCAATCTTCCATTATTGTAAACAAACAGAGATATATCCCTTTGAAATCATAGACGCCTCAGGCACTTAACTGTTATCTTTTCTGGTCTCTGAAAAATGAATTCTTTGGAATAGACTTCATTTCAATCAAATGTAGCCATTCTAAAGATATAGAACCAACAGACCCTCAACCATTTACAGACAGGAAGCAGGCAGGCAGACGAAAAGACATACAGACAGTGCAGTTGCCCATCGGTATTAACGCTGCAGCAATTGTTTACGTGTGTGAACACGGGAGCTGAAAAATCGAACTCCGGCTTCTTGATAGTAAAATCAGAAAATATTACTCTACCACCTGTTTACGAGAAATAGTTTTACGATCAATCACTTAAGTTAAGAGTATATATCGAGAAATTAATTTCGTCGATGCTCCTAGATAAGCGGCATAAATCATATCTCAAAGTGTCTCATTGATTCTAGCTGGGAGATTTAATGGCTTTTAAGTCCCACTGAATGACGTATTGCTGTCTTCTGTCATGAAGTAGCATTCAAGAAATAAATTTAGTTACTGTGTAAACATATGGTGCTGACGGTGAATAGGGACAATCGAACATTTCTGTTTCAGTTGAGAAATCGGTAGCTTTGCTTTGTCGAAATTGAAAAAACTAAAATTGGTGGATTAACGAGGGGAAAAAATTGAATTTCTCTGTGTTTGATTTGGAAAAAAACTGTTAAAGTGGTTAAATGTGCTTGGAAGGGAAAGCATCGGAAAGCATAAGGAATGATGCGGTTGATATTTTCCCTTTTTTCTAGTAATTTTCTGTAGTGCTTTGCGTTTGACATTTTGAGGGAGTTGATTTCGAAGCCGATGTAATAGCTTTCATTCCGATTCAGTGAGCCGTGACGGTAAAGTTCGTTTGGAATTCAATCACTGTACTTCATCGCGTGTGCACACTGAACCATACCTGCTTCCCTTCTTTAAGAAGTAAAGGTTGCGATTCTCATGCACGGTGTCCCAACACAACGTGATCAAGCGAGCGCCCTTGGCTGACGCTTTTTGACACGCTGCGTTATACAGTGCAAACTGATATTGGACCATGGGACAAGGACAATAACAAGATACACCCGTCGAAGTGGAATAAAAGACTGTGAGGGACGTTTTTTGAGTATCTGGATCAAAGCCGATTTGAGAGCAGCGCGCTAACGCCTTTGCATATTTTTTGCTAAGTCAGTTTTAACTTTTAACTTATCTTAAATACAGATCTGGACCTCCAGCGTTAAAATGTCATAGATATCGCCTCATGATGTGCGTTAGAATGTCATAGATATCGCATCATGATGTGCTTGTGGTAGAATCCGTCTTGATTACAGATATTCTGGCTCTCTGATACCTCAAATACTTTTCTAATCTACCCACTTATGGGGGCTCATTTTGAAGCTCATTAAATAAATAAAATTTGCCAGTCTTATTTTTTTCGAATATAGAAAATTTTAATATTCGCCATACAGTTAAGACAGGGAGGGCAGCTATTTCCAATTTAAAGTTTGGGTAAATGTCTGGTATTTTGTGTCCAGTACCAAATTTCTGGTAAATCCTTGTCTTTATTGTTAATTTTGAAAAATGGTCGAACTTTTCTTCGAGGAAACGAGCAAGTTTAAGCCCTTCACATTCCAGGCGCATACTGTCATACATTCGGAGAGACATGTAACCGTACACAGATAGACAGACAAACAGACAGGCAGACAGACACACAGACAGACAAACAAACAAACAAACGAACAAACAAACTGACTGACACACATAAACTCACTCACATACAGACAGACAGATGGACATATACAAACAGAAAGATAGGTACATGCATGCTATAGGCTTGGCTCCTTGGTGTGAAAAAAGGAGCTGAATACAGAGTTGTGTAGGCTTTCTCGCGCCGACTGTAAAATCCTTAATTATGTAGTGTGCCACTAGTTCGCACGAATACTTGTGTTTTATGGTCAACCAATAAAGTGAAAATATAGAGAAATTAGTTTCCTCTTTCGGGGCTTACTCGCCGTAGCATCTAGGTAAACTTCAATCACATCTCTGACAGTCTCGCTAACTTTAGATTGCACGTTTATTGCTTTGAAATTCCACTCACTGATGTATCGCCGCCTTCCTTCTTGGAGTTGCATATGCATTTCACGACTTTTACTCATATTCCCATGTTAGTATGCATTCTGTGGGATGGGAATTGAAACCGTAAAGTGTTATTACCATAACATTGACACAATCCTTAACACACTTCGTCGATATAGTCATCGAGCAAATTGCATATTTATCTGTAGGCGAGAAATTTTTCCTGTGATTCCATTTTCGAATACTTATACACAAAAGGAACAGTTAATTTAAACTTATTTGCCCCATATTTGTTTCTCGACGTTTAGGCGACCCAAACTTTAAGGATGTATCGCTGTGAAGTGAGCATGGCGATGAACTTCATAAACAGATCGTTGTACTTTAACGCATGAGCACTCTCATTGAACCTGATTTTTTTCCGCTCCATTCAAAAATGTACATTACTTTTTCTTGCGAAGAGTTCCCAGAAAGGCGACCCTGCACCAGGCGAGCACCATGGGGTTTGCAACAGTCGCTCTGTGTCACCAAGAAAACTGATACGAGATTACCATATACCCTGGCGATACAATATCCACTGTCGGAATCAGAGAAGAACTGCTCAAGGGTATTCAGAAAATCTTGGTCATAAAACGGATTTGAACGACATGCGCTCTTGGCTCCATACATTTTTCAAATGTTCGTTTTAAGTAGCGCTTGGCCTACTAAACCACTCTAGCTTTAGCTTAATTATTGTTCCATTATCTGCAAAATATGTAAACTTTAAGTTCCATTACTTTTATTTGCATGTCAACCGAAGTTTTTTACTCTCCTTCAAAAATATGTATTGTCGAAATGCGTGCTCAGCCTGTCATATACATATGGCTTGTATGTGTGAATTACACGTAATTGCCAATGAGTGTTAATCATCTTTATTTGGCACAAAGAACATAAATCAGACTAAAAAAGACAGACAGAGAAACAGACAGAGGGCCGGACAGAAGACAGAGAGATAGACAGACATGCAGACGGACAGACAGTATTGCATGTATATTCTTGGAATCAGGGAATAGATAGCCTAACCTCGAAAAGTTTAACCTTCATTTACTCCCATCTGACGAATAACACAGACAGAGCTCTAGCTCACACTCACCTTTCACCAGCACCTCAAATTTTTTTGAAGTCCGAGGGGAGTACACATTTTGAAACTCTTCTCCGTTTGAAGGTTGTGACCTGATCGCCTCATCGTGGACGAATTAACGGTTTAGGAAACCGGTGGCAGACATTTTGTCGAGAGTTCCGAGACGAGCTGGAGGCTCGAATCCCACAGGGGTTACATTTGCTTCGACTGATTGTGTACATACTAAGAATTTAGGGACAAAAACCGATCGAGTGAAATATTTTGACGAAGTGAAATTTTCAAATAAAAACTGGTACCATTTTCAGTTTCTTTTTTTCATGTGATAGTTTTTGATGCTTTCATTATAATAGATCATTTGTATACAGCAGTGATCAAACATACAGCAGCAGTTTCGCAATAAATGTATTCATAACAATCATCACTTAAGTTGCGTTTGTGGTGATGAATATGAAGATACTGATCATAGTAATTTTGGCGGTAGAAATGGTGACGACGACGATTGTGTCGATTGTTTTTATATGTAGTGAAGTTTCTTTTTTTTAATCTTTAATTTATTTTGCTAGGAAGCCCCACTGTCAATTTATTCTATTTTGAAGCGTTATTCTGCTTATTATACATTCCATACTAAAGAAAAACAAAACGAACAGACAACACTGCACTGTCGACCTTGAAACATGATTTACCTCGGTGAAGTGAATCATATCCTGTCAGTTGATCAAATGTCACTCATCGTGCAATCCTCCCGAAAATCCAAGTACAACATATCGGTTACACAGAATTGAGTGCAAATCATGCCTCACAGATTTATTTGTTAGAAACTTGTTTCTATTGGATATTTGTCAGTGTGCTTTTCATATAATTTTGCATTATAAGTCAAAATTAAAATTACTCTACTAGTAGGCAAAGTAATTGGTCCGAAACAACAGTTACAATTTCTGGCAGTCCGTGACAACTTTTCTTGAAAATTTCATTTTCGAAATCAAACACAGTGTATAAGCTTACACGCTAAAGCCCATATTATTCCGCGAAAATGAAATATATTTCTAAATTTATGATTTTCTGCGGAAAATTGAGGGCAAAAATTTACACATTTAAGGTTGTTGTTAGAACTTTCCCTTGCCATTCTGACCATCATCTCGTCATTCCATATTTTATAATATTGGTAGTAGATATATAAATGATGGAAAATCAATTCTCTTGTTTCTATTCCCCGTACATATGTATATATATATATATATATATATATATATATATATATATATATATATATATATATATATATATATATATGCGTGTGTGTCTGTGTCTGTGTCTGTGTGTCTGTATACCTTCACTTAGGTAATAATGGCATTATTCTATGCACGTCTCGTATGTGACTCTCGTGAGAATGTAATCACTTCAATTTCATTCTTAGAGCAATGTAAATAGGACAGTACTTGTACTACTTATTGATTAAATAACTTCACCTGTCGATCATCTCTCAGACATCTCCTTGATATAATCTGTCTTTGAAAACGTTTTTAGTTCAAGAATGCGTGCCTTCGAGTCCCTGCTAGTACTGTTTTCCACAACGTAATTTGCTGATTTCACTTGTCGGATCCCTATTAAGCCATGTAATTTGCGATCACAAGGCGTTCCCCTTTGTGTATATCAAAAGAATAGTTTGTCTATTATAGATGAAAAATAAATAAATGATTCCGAATTAGGAAAACTTTAGAAACTCGCTAAATACCGGCATACGATGTGGCAATCTTAGAAATTGTTCCCTTCCTGTACGGCTGATCAGTACGAAAAGCTCCCTCCACCCCTCCTTCTCTCCCCCTCTCTCCCCTTTCCTCTCTCTCCTTTCTTCCCGCTATCTCATCCTGTCCGTCCTTTTGTCTGTCTGTCTCCCCTTTTCTTTCTCTCCCTTCATCCCTCAGCTCCTCAGCTCTGTCTGTCTGTCTGTCTGTCTGTCTGTCTGTCTGTCTGTCTGTCTGTCTGTCTCTCTCTCTCTCTCTCTCTCTCTCTCTCTCTCGTGTCATTTAGGTGAAATAGTGACAGCTCCTGCCGTATTTATTATGCTATCGTCAACCAATGACTGATGGAGATGAAGGCGTCCGCCATTTATCTACGATAAAGCAACATGGGTACAGGACACGGATAGTCACCTTTACACATTCGCCTTGGCGTACATCCAACCAGTCTAGGTTAATCTACCCTCAGGGCATGAACTCCAATTATATGGAATCGAACGCAGTCGATCTGTAAATGACTCGGTTTTCCTGTTATCTAATCCTTCAGGTTGCTGCATCGCTCAGTTTGATCAAAGAAAACCAGCAGAAGATCGTCTCCTCGATGACTTATTCGCCGAGGGGCGATACAACAAACTATCGAGGCCAGCAGTCAACTACAGCGAAGTAGTTCATTTCTCTCTGGGAGTTCATGTTACACAAGTATTAAATATGGTAAGGGTAATGTTAATGAATGTATGTATGTACTGGAATGATGAAATATTTTGTAATGGAGAAGAAATAAACGCAAATAATAAATGGTATTACTCTATAGTTCGATGTATGTAGAAGACAGATCTACCGATCGATCGATCGATCGATAGATAGATAGATAGATAGATAGATAGATAGATAGATAGATAGATAGATAGATAGATAGATAGATAGATAGATAGATAGATAAAAAGATGGGTGGATGAATGGATGGACGGGTAGATAATGTTGACAGACAAATCAACAGACATCTTTACGAATACAGAAAATGACAACAGGATGGTGCTCGCTTTTACCGAAACACCTGACATCACTTCTAAATACTAGCCAAGGGTTTTCTTCGCCAATTCGCAAGGCACACTGTCAGGCGACATAATTTATTGGCCCTCGTAAAATAATACCGGTCACGTGATGTTTTGGAGAGACTTCACCCGGTGCCTTTGATGTAGAGACAAAGCAAATAAACTTACACTGGTAAATGCCTCTCTTTAAACATATCGGTGGGTTCAATAATATTTTATTGATTTGACGGATATTTCACTGTTTACAAAAGTAGCTAGGACACTCAGAATAAGGGTTTTACTGTCAAATCTACACGTTAATTATATATATATATATATATATATACGGTATATATTTATATTTGTGTAATGTATATCGGTATATACATATGTATATGTATATCTATAATAGAAAGACGATGTTACAGGGAGATAGACGTAGAGACGAACAAATGAGATAGAAGCGGGGAGAGAAAAACAAGAACAATTTTTCAAGAAAGTGTGAAAGATAAATAGAGAATGAGATGGACGAATAGATAAATAAATAGACTTAGTACAAAAAAGGCAGAGTGATGCAGTCATGAACTTGCCTGCACACAGTTAATAAAACTCGATCTAAAGCAGATCATAACTTTGTTTTTAGCATCAAGACCTGATACAGGAAATTTAGCACTTTTGACAGACGTTTAATAAAACCTTACCTCCCAAGGAATACAGGAATGAAATGATTTCTAACTTTGAAATGTTGCATATTAAAATTCCCAAACTAGATATATCGCTAAATTTAAATCATATTCTCATGATTCCTTCCCTTTTTGAATCACTGTATACAGTCTGAGAAACATTACACTCGCCCTTTCGGTGAAAGTTTGCCGTAGCCTTGTTTTGTTCAATTGATATGCAATTTGTAAAATACGTTCACTGAATTCAAGCCTGATTAGAAAGAGAATTTGCTACACCTTTTGTAAATTTTACTTTGCGAATGTTTCCATACGTGTCTCTACGGAGATGGTTTGAAAAGAGTAAGATCTTTTTACCCTCAGGAGATTCTTGGAATGAAACTCAGAAATCTTTATTTGACAAGACAAACGATGCGCCCATAAAGTCAATGGACGATATGCCGACACCTGCGACCATCTTTTGATCGTCCTCAATGGCACTGCGTCTTAATATTGATTGACACACACATTTGCTTATATGCATTAGTGAGTAACCGTGGGTGTAAAAGATGGTGTCAGCATGATTCATTTTGTCACAGATCCTTAGTTAAGGAATTTGATCTTGTCTAAACGCAGCACATCGACCTGTGTATATTTACTTTACTTTACTTTACTTTATATATTACTGTGTATATGCACCTGTTTTCTCTGTGTTTGTTTGTTTGTTTGTTTGTTTGTTTGTTTGTTTGTTTGTTTGTTTGTGCATGTATGTATGTATGTATGTATGTATGTATGTATGTATGTATGTATGTATGTATGTATGTATGTATGTATGTATGTATTTATGTATGTATGTATATATGTATGTATGTATGTATGTATGTACGTATGTATGTATGTATGTATGTATTTATGTACAAACAAACAAATTAGCAAATATACAAACAAACAAACAAACAAACAACATATAATATTTCGCGTTTCGAATGAAGTATGGGAATCAAAGTGTCCCATGTCCAAGTAAATTGGCTATTTTCACTCCAGAAATTGCCGAACAGAAATAATGTAATAATGACTATATTTAGAGAGAGAGAGAGAGAGAGAGAGAGAGAGAGAGAGAGAGAGAGAGAGAGAGAATGGATATTACTCATATCAGTGCCTCACCTCAATCAATTAATTACCAAAAAGTTAGAGTTGATTCAGGAAAGTGAAAAAAAATAACATGCAACTTTCCTGAACGATCGCAGAGATACAACCATGGGAAACGCCGCCTGTGATTATTTCGCCAGGGAAAAAGATCATCACCTTTGACCCCATTTAAAGGAAGCACACCTCCCTTCATGAAGTATACATTATGTCCGTGTATGTTGAAGGATATTGAAAACGACATTTAAATCACTGGCGATGAACACCGCGCAGATGTTCAGCTATGCCAGGGCAAACGGAATTAATCTGTTTTTCCTCTTGGAAGAGTCTCCTGATAAAACGCATTAAATGTTCCAATTGAAAAGTGGTAGATGTTACGCCCTGAATACAAACGAGGGGATTAGGACACGACAGCTGAAAGTTCAACGGCTGACTGACACGTGTTAGTACACTCAAAGGTAGTGTCTGTCACAGTTTGGAATCAAAGATGACACGTATTTCCGATGTAACATCATTTTGTAAAAGCGGCGCCACTTCTAATCGTAAACAGGATACTATGGATTGATTCAAAATTAATTTCTAAATCTTTTTCACATAATAGTATCTGTCCAAAAATATAATCAAAATTGATTACTCACGGCATTATGGGAAAAACTACATCTTGGAATGAGAGTAAACTTATCGCGTTCAGCCCCTTCAAGGTCATGTCTAAATCTGCTCTGAATTTCACGGTTTCTTCAGCTCGATATCAAAACTTTTAAACTTAGGTGTACAAGGTTTATATGAACAACACAAGTTACGGTTGTGAGTATTCATTTTCGATTTACAGCATCAGAATATTTCTGTTTCTTTGAATGTTTATTTTGCGATAAAAGGGCGCTGTCAGGATACTAGATTTCATACTTTGTGCGAATCTATACCTTCACCCAAAATGCGCACCGCTGCTTCATATCAGTTTGTGATTTCTCAAACTTCGCATAGCGACGGAACAACTCACAACATAAACACGTCAAGATATCACTAAATAAAATCGTGCAGACTATGTCTGTTACAAGACTTCGAAATTGTGTAAAAGTTTATTACTATATCTATCACTGAGCACTATAAACTTTAAATGTGAAACGTAAGAATTCAAGAGATGGGGCCAGACCTGATTAGCTTTTAGCTATTTTTTGGCTCCATAACTTGTCATTTTCTGTATTATTTTTCATTTTGTGAGATTGACGTTACAAACATGAAAAAATAAGTGAATGAATATCTAGGAAAATTTCGACGACTGGCTTCGCATATTTTTCACACGGAACAAATATATTATATCAAAATGAACACATTAAAATGATAGTTAATATGCATATATTTTTAAATGCATATATTTTAATATACATATATTTAATAGGCATATATTTTAATATACATATATTTCAATATACATATATTCAAATATGCGTATATTTCAATATACATATATTTCAATATGCATGTATTTCAATATACATATATTTAATATACATATATTTTAATATGCATATTTTTCAATATGCATATATTTAAAGCTTTGCTAGCAGTAACTTTACATCATTTTCCACTTTTTTTGTTGAATGTTTACAAAATCGTTGATTCTTATTTGTGCTTCAAAATCATCAGTGTCCAAATATGTAGTGTTCCAATTGTTAACAAATCCCTGTGAGTGTACTGTCCCATTGAATTGTTAATTAATTTTTAGAATTCATTTGTCAACAACAACAACAACAACAACAACAACATAAACAACAACAACATTATTTCTTATACAAGATGCATTGCATTTGCTTGACCAATACCTATTTCGAACTGTCATAGTTAGAAATAATAAGAAAATATAATTTTTTCCAGATCATCAGTGATGAAAATATTACGAGAAGTAATAGTGGTAGGATACATACGGAAATGATTTCCCTTATTGAATTCAAACGCCTTCAAGGTTGAAACTTTGTTAATGTCTACAAATTTTATTTTCAGAGCTTTTTATTCAATAAATGGCTCTAAAGTGTCATAAATTGAAGCAGAACTGAGCCGTCAATTCGATTTGACTCGGAGTCGCGATCGGCAACTGATCCCGCCCTTGATGGGTGTTACAGAAAGAGACAAGGTTCATGAAGAGGCTATTGTAAAAACTCGTGTGTGGTGTGAAATATGCATTCACTGTTCATCGTTACTTCTTAATAAATTAAATTTACAGATAGCGTTGACGATACTCAGCAGGGTTGATCTATTTGAATAAGACTCGATAAATGTTTCAGGCGTCCCGGCACGTTTACTTTGTGTGCGAGAAAATTCCCGGAGAGGGACCCCTGTTTGCTTAGTGTCGCGTTTGATGGCCATAGCGCGTAAACTCCTTCATTATCGTTCACATAATTTCAGCGAACTCTATTGAATTTTGCTCTCAGAAAATCAAATCTCCGCTCTCGTAGTTTACTCTCAGTTTTTACTGATCCCCAGAGAAATAACGACATGTTTTTCTCGGTTTTGAAAACATTAAACATCCCGATGGAAGTAAACATGTTCGTTAATCTTGGTGTCTAAAAGAGATTTGGAAATTTTTTAAAATGTGTTTGCGTCAGTTATTTGCGTCCATCAATCTTAACTAACAGTGTTCGTTTGCCACGAGTAAAATGTGTAAACAAAATGATACAAAAAGTAGCTGAACGATAATATATATATATATATATATATATATATATATATATATATATATATATATATATATATATATATATATTCCGCACTTTCACGCACGACAAGATGCGTTTAGTTTCGGCTTTTATCTGAATTAGCAACAAATAATTAAATGAATGAATTAAATAAATAAATAAATAAATAAATAAATAAATAAATAAATAAATAAATAAATAATCTTCAGATGATCACATCATATCAATGCATAGTGATTACACACATCACAGCTGCGCGTCACAGTTTATTGGGCGAATATAAATGACGTTTTGCAAGAGACATATTACTTGATTGTAACACGGGCAGTGATTGGATGACTCACCGTTCAACTTGTTTACATCGCTTGGGAAAGGCAATGAACTTTGAAAGTGACTACCGCAGACAGTATATATCTGAGGGGATGTATGGTCGCAAATATCGATTCGGAGGGTGCTACACTGGTCAGATTTATCTGATACAATCGGCGAGATTTCAACGTCATCGCCAGCTGGCGATGTTTCCGTTGATAACGTTTAGGTGATAAGTGCACCGTGTTCTCACCATAACGATTTGCATGTAGGGAGAAGTGTGCATTGTTAACGTTGTGAAAATAAGCAACTCGTTGAAAAGATATGTCGGCATCTACCTTTTAAAGTACAGCAGCCGATCAGTCATTTATTGAGGCGCTTAACGCGATATTTTTTAATAATAGGCACTTTTAGGGGAGAGAAATAGATTTTTATGTTTCACATCTCAATGCATAAGATGGTAGTTGTTCACTAGGGGATCTCATTGACAGTACATCACTCATGAGTTGCCAAATGGGCAGACAGCGATTTTCCAAAATATAAAAGTGTTTCTCTGGTTGTTAGATAAACAGGCAAAGGGACAAAATGCAAAGCTTAGAGCATTAATGAGCATCCATCTCAATATAAATGCCGTCTGCGTGAAACGAATCTTATTATCTGAATATTTTGAATGACGTCACGGGACGCCATGACGTGTCTTTCAAGCTTCTCACAATCATATTCTGTGCCGACACGTAATTTGACATACAGACACTATATATAGGCAGCCCAGCCACGGTCTTTGTGTAGTGACCGTATTTGAACAAAACAAACAAACAAGGACGCCCCACACTTTGCGTAAAGAGGAGGGGTCTTCGTTTTTTTAAATGTAGCTAGTTACCCTAAAAACAACAAACGTAGTATTTCTCTCTATACGTGATTAAATGATACTTGTCTATTATAGGCCTACATCATTAAGAACAGTTTGCATCAAACGATGCACTTTCCACATCCATCCATCCATCCATCCATACTGTCTTAAGACTCATAACAGACAAATACTAGGACAAGACTTCGGCCGCTTTTGACAGAAGGTCTATATCGAGGTCAAGTTTGATGCTTGGTTAGCGTCATTTCGTTGTGATGAAAGCAGGCTAAAGCTAAGGGACAAATTTTGAGAAAGGTATTTTAATATCCTTTGCTCACAAACAGCTTATGACGACACGTCATTAGGATTGGAGATAAAATACAAGGTTTTCATTATTCTCATTTTACAATCTTCCTGACTTCAGAATATTCCAATGTGTTTATCTCAGTATATGACTCTCATTCTAATAATACAACCACACGATCATAAATTCAGGCATTTGGTTCTCCTATGAAAAACTGCACAGAGACGCAAATGTTTCCCTCGGGATTTTACGAAAAATTGTTCGAGGTCTCTCCTAGCAAATCGCGAGAACGTAACGTACTTTTCGAGTTGTCTGTTACTGTAAAGCAATCAAGTCAGTATGGGCTTAATCTGACCATACATAAATCACACTGTCCTCTCTTCAAATGTTTTCAGCCCTGGAGCTGTGTGTTACCTTTCAATCCAATCAGATGGTGTAACTTTTTTCTTTTCCGAACAGGATGAGAAGAACCAGATCATGACGACCAGCGTAAGAATTGAACAGGTTAGTTCAGAAATTCAGAAAAATTACAATTTTAAATACTGTATCATGTAAAATTTACGTAAAGTTGGCCTCGTATGTACAAATGGGAATACATACAGCAACATGCACTACCCTGCATATTGAGTAGTGTAGTGTAGTGTAGTGTAGTGTAGTGTAGTGTAGTGTAGTGTAGTGTAGTGTAGTGTAGTGTAGTGTAGTGTATGTAGTGTAGTGTTGTGTAATGTGTGGTAGCGTTGTAGTGTAGTGTAGTGTGTTGTAGCTGTAGTGTAGTGTGGCATGGCGTGTGGTAGCGGTGTAGTGTGGTGTAGTGTGGTGTAGTGTAGCTACATTGTAGTGTTGTGTAGTGTGTGGTAGCGGTGTAGTGTAGTGTAGTGTAGCTACATTGTAGTGTTGTTTAGTGTAGTGTAGTGTAGCTACATTGTAGTGTTGTGTAGTGTGTGGTAGCGGTGTAATGTTGTGCTGTGTTGTGTATTGTGTTGTGTTGTGTACTTTGATGTGTAACCAGTGCAATTCAATTCAGGACGTCCTTTTGAATAACAGTCCAATACAGCATAGCAAAGTTTTTTGCAGTTTGCATAGAACAGCACAGCACAGCACAGAACTGTACAATGTTGCCGAGTGTAGACAGTACAGCATATCACAGCACAGTATAGTTCATTACAGTATTATTATAGAGAACACATAGCACAGTACAGTACAGTTTTAGCACATTAGAGTTCAACATAGTCGATTCGATCGTTTGAGGTCAAACTGCAAAGTGTAAAACAGCCTTACAGGTAGGCAATCACATTACCACTATAATGCATTAATGGCTCCTCTTCTCTCACGTCACCTGCTCATAATACTGATAACAAACGTCAACCAGCCTTCCGCGATACTTATTAATGGAAAACACATTCAAAACGGTGAGGAATTCGGAGAAGACAATTACAAACACCATAGGGCATACTTGCGACCCTTTTTCTCGTGGACTTTGCTTTGCTGGCGAGGCAACAATCCAAGTAATTCAATAACATTCGCGTTCTCTGTCCTTATCTCGGCGTTGCGTGCCGAGGGAGTTGATGTTAGGGTTTTATACCTGATTGTAGTCGTTGATTACATGGAAACACCGACACTAATTTACTGTGCGTACTGTGTATTTGTGTGGTCGAATGATTGAGCAGTCTGGTCGCTATGTCAACCAAATTACACAGTTCGTTAACAGAATTACGCCGCTTTACTCTGATTGTCGGATTCTGCGCTGTTGTTATGAAGTAGACTGTAAGCATTTACCAACGCATCAATACTTCATAAAATCTAAGCCATCTTCGCAATGTAATTCGCCAGGGGAATATTAAAAAACAAACCACAAATTCAGAATTTATCCTTAACATGTGAACCTAGATACTAGCAATGGTTTAAAATTTGTGTATAGATTATTTTCAATATTTTGATCTTTTCCTTTTGATTTTTAAGGGATCGTGTCTTGTTGTGTATAACGGATATGTTATCAAGGGATTTGAAATATAGACGTATTTTGGTTTATGTTTATGAAATATAATTATATAACAACTTGTGTCACCCAGTGAAATTCTATCCCTGCCTAATATAGGCACACGTGTTGGATTGATTCACAAGACATATTTTCAGATCAATTCCCATTGATTACCTCTTCACTTAGCGAGTGAAATCAAACACTAGGATGGTAGGCTTTTTAAAAAATATGAACAGAAACTTATATATCAATATATGAAATGGAAGATATTATTAAAATTATTGATTGGAGAACAACAACATCGGTTCGCCATTCTTGCGTTCTCGAGAGAGCAGATTTTTTGCAGTGCCAGAGTCGGCATATCGTATGGGAATCTGTCTGTCCGTTCTTAACAACCTACATATTTTTGCGTCGTCTTGTCATTTTTTCTATAAATAGAATTAGTTTAGGGGAAACTGAGTTGCTAAGAATTATGGGAGACAATTTTTTCCCTTGGTAAACCCAACAACCTACAAATCTACGTTCCCACACACCTATCTACCTAATAGTATACCAATCTATCGCATCCGCAAACATGTTCTGAATTTTGCACATTGATTGTTTCTGAGTCATTTACAGATAAAGTTCGATCAATAAAGAAAGATAATCTAAAGTAACGTTTAACAGAAACAGAAAGTTAAAAGTTATGTAGATATACCTGAACGACGTTGTTTTTCTCCTTTATTTAATTAAACTTTTAAACTTATACTGTAATGACTCAGCAAAATTAATGAATGAGCCCTATATCTATCTATCTATCTATCTATCTATCTATTAATCTCTCTATCTACCCATCTATCCATCCATCTATCTATTTATCCACCTGTCCATCTATCTATCTATCTATCTATCTATCTATCTATCTATCTATCTATCTATCTATCTATCTATCTATCTATCTATCTAATATCCATCTATCTATATATCTATCTATATATTTATCTATCTATCTATCTATCTATCTATCTATCTATCTATCTATCTATCTATCTATCTATCTATCTATCTATCTATCTATCTATCTATCTACTTTCTTTACCTGTCTTCATTTCATGTTCTCTTTCAAGATCTTCGCATATGCCTCTCTGTCGATGTATTTTGTCTACTTCTGTTTCACAATATCAGTAATATTTTATCGATCAGTTTGTCTTTGGTTGATCCCGTTCCATCTCTCAAGGTGCAAAATTAACGGTTCGACAAAAAAGACCTTGCCGGCCACAAGATCGGTCGCTGTCGTATCGATGTTGAAAGGGTTCATCTCACAGGTTGGCCAAGGCCAGTACAGTTATACGAGCAAGATTACGACCGTTCGCTCGTTACAAAATCACTTTCATATTCACGAGCGAAACAAACGCCCGGGGTAACACAATTCTGGCTCCGGGCTGTGGTTTTGCAGACTCGCGAGCGAGCGTTCGTGAGACATTCTACATGTATGGTCGCGATTCGCTCACAGCAGAATAAGGGCACACATGCAAATTGACTTGCAGAAACAAAATCCCACAGAACAGAGCCTAGCCTGAGGTGAGACAGTATTCAGCTTGTCAACACAACCTGTGCTTAGTGCATGTGTATTATTGACAAATGACTTTCAGTCTCGTCTGGACTCTTAATGCAATCATCAACAATAGTATATAAGCAGGCTTAGTTGACAAGTTGAATATGGTATGTTCAGCATGATGTAGGGAGCTTGCCAGAAACTGTAGTTTTTTTGATATACTGAATAGAAATACGGAACAAAATTGTCAACAGTTGCATCTTCTGTCCGCTATTTTGAGGTCTAAATGCTGTTAATATGAATATTCAAAGGCATTCATACTGTTTTAGATTTTTTTTCAACATAACAGTCATGAAATGCTATACAATAATCCCTGGATCAGAATTTGCTTAATTATTATTAACATTAGAGACATTCGGGGGAGATGACACAATTATTTTTCTTTTTTCATTGTATTATCAACCAATCTGTTGAATCTGAAAATATGACAAAATAGCGAATCAGAATCTTTCAAGATCTCCTATAGCCATTGCAAACTTTTCAAATCTCCTCCCTCCTACCCCAGGAAATTTCGAATCCCCTCAGTTCCTCCAGTCCCCTCCACAGTATTCTGTTTATCAGCTTTGTACTGCAATTCACTCTGCTTTGATGTGTATATGGCCACATTACCATGAGCAAGTCTGTGCTTAGGGCAAGGATTGTTTGTGGGACGCCAAGGCGAGACGTCTTACATGTACACGGAAACACGGTGAAAGGAAGTCAGCTCAAAACTTCGCCTTTACTGTCGTTGACATTAATTGACATGTAAAATAAGGCCTCAAGATAGGAAACATTAGAAAGACTAATACACGCTTACAAACCAACTAGTATTTCTTCGTAATGTCTCGAGGGCAGACTTGCGTAGAAGCTTGTTTCCTTTTTCAGTGCTTCAAGAAAGATTTGTCGCCGTTGTTAATCGCTTTCCTTCGGTAATTACGCACAAATAAATCAGATTATGTGGGATTTTCCCCCCACCAGTTAGGACGGGTTTGGCACTTAGAAAACACGTTAAACCGACGAGGGTCTTACCAGTAGGTAATGTGAAACAAATGAGAAAAAACGATTACATGTAATCACACTGTAACCTTTGGTCTTACAAGTTAAGCTGAAAGAGTCCTTACAGTCTCGTGCGGACGTATGTTTTACAGTTTTATGTGACGTACAAAGTGGAAAGACACTTTCATTTCATGAAAGGTCACAAATGCTAGTCCTCATACTATGCACCTTTTCCCCTTCGCAGACTTGGAACGATTTTCGGTTGTCATGGTCACCGCGTCATTACGGAGGAGTGAGTCTTCTTATCTTGCCTGTAGACATGATCTGGCATCCAAAACTGTCGCTCGAGAACAGGTAGGTGCGCGCATGCGCCGAATTAGATGGTGTCCTCTTGAGGATTTCAATCTGAGCATAAGTGGTACAACTGAGTTGCGAACCACAGTTGTTTATTTATCAAGTTATAGATTGTCGTTTTTGACACTTTACCCTTATGTTTTTGAATCTTTAAAATTTTGAGAAAATGGAGGGCTAGTGGAAGTAGATTTCTACTGTGTTTCAAAAATCATGTTCTTTGTTCAAATCAGTGGCTCTTCATGTAGTTGTCATTTTCAAAGCGAATTGCTCGTAAACAATAAATTTCAAAGTTGCTTGATGTCATTTGCTAAAACAACTGTCTTGTCTGCTTTTGTGAGTTTCTTGCTTCCAATAATATTGGACGATAATCGGAACACGGGGTTACTTTCGTTGAACAACCCATTACTTGGAGTTGTATCTGATAAAGTTACACGCCACGGAATACGTTCGTTTTATCCGGAGAAAGCATTCTCGTTAATGAAGTGTGTTGTAACTTCGTCGATGTTTTTTGTTAAAGATTACCAAAACATGGTAAGTCCATTTAGTAAAGTGTGATAAATAGCTGAGTGTTTGAAATCGATGACTGAAAGTGATTGTTGCAGACCCATTTGGTCATTTCGATAATAGAAAGCAAAGTCTGTATGCATCAGACTCGTTTGGCTGCGCGTAGTTTATTGCAGTAACCGGGCATGTACACGTCAGGAGAATTGAAGGGGGTGGTCTATTTTGTGCAAACAGCAAACAGGGCAAATAATGTACGTGTTCTCTGAAAGACACATCAAGCAAATAGGGTAGATTGGTCGAGAACGTGATCATTTGTTTTGCTTTCTGACCCCCCTCCCCCTCCCCCTAGATAAAAAAACCATGCAGAATAATTACATTGTTCCTCGAAATCGCTGATTCTTTTGTAGCCACATTGGGTTTTTTTTTAATGTTAGACCCCCACTTAAAGGACGTTGAAAAGACAATACTGCAATTATTTGACTTTTTAGACATTGCTGTTGCCCACACTTTCACAGTATTTTGTTTTCTTCCGGGAGCACATTGAAATGTTCGGAAATTGTTCCGGTCTGTGTGTAATGCCTCTATTAGTGTTGACAGTTTGTAAAATCCACACTCCAAGTCATCAGTAACATTACATCTAGTGAGAATTTTCTGTTTCGAAAAAAGATATAACAATGTCGTTCACCACCTCTGTATTTGCCCAAAAAATCTGAGAAACAATAGTTTTTCTTGCCTAAATGCTAAACACATGTGATTTTGTTTGAAAATGCGGATTGTGTACATTTTCAGGTTAGGTATAAAATAGCGCGAGGAGAGTTATAGAGAAAACACATTTGTCCTTATTCAGGGACGTTGAATAGTTATGGTCTATTCAAGTTAGACAAAGTTTACACATTTGTTGTTGTTTTTTGTTTGTGGTTGAACTTTCAGCGCTGAAGCAGACTACGACGTGAAAGGAGAGCAGCACGTTATCTTGTTCAGTTACGGACTGATAATGTGGACTCCAAAAGCAATTCTCAAGACATCGTGTCGAATAGACGTCCGATATTTCCCCTTCGACGAACAGAAATGTGTTATCATCTTCACCATCGGGGACTACGACGGGAGGCTGGTGATGTTACACCCAGTGTACGACAAAGTTCAAATCCCAGATTCTTGGGATGGGGAATACTGGATACAGGGCGAATGGGATCTGATAGACAGTCCAGT
>LD344868.1:34615-56180 GCA_001465055.1 Ptychodera flava
GCCTCGCTGAGGAAAGAAATGATGAACATGGCGGAGAGCACAAAATTTATTTCGGAACATCTGAAGAAAGAAGACGCAGACAACAAGGTCAGTTGTTGCTATGGCAACAGGCTCAGTATTTCCAATTTGTGGCACTAAAGGTGAAATTGTGTCAGATTACGCCAGACTTCCTGGCGGCGTGTTCACACTCAGTCGCTTTGGGACCAGGGTTTATGGGATTGTGATTTTTGTTATTGGATATACAGGTAAGTTAATGAAATACCATGGCGACCGGAAAGAACAGCTACAAAGTCTCTGAACGCAACGTTTTATCTGCACTTAAAAGCCGATATCGAATCTCTCTGCCAGGGCTGTTTTCTCTCCCGATTTCCGCTATTACGTAGAGAATGCGCCAAGTAGGCAGTGGGTTCAGATTTGTGTGAATATCCTTACAGGCACATCATTTTACTTATACAAAGATTCACATTCCGGGATACTGGAACACTGATGGGGTACGCACATGCACATATACTAGTTAGTTAGATAGTCAGTCAGGCAGGTAGGTAGGTAGGTAGGTAGAAATAGTAGTAGTAGGTACTAGTAGTGCCGGGTAGGTAAGAAGGTAGGTAGAAATAGTAGGTAGTGGTATGTAAGTAGGTAGGTAGGTCTAGGTAGTGCATGCATGGATTCCTGTCTTTCTGTTTAAATGTTTTACTGGCATGCGTTTGTACCTTAGTGTTATAACATTGTGTCTTGACTGGCAAAGGTTATCTGAAACGACTACAACAACATTGTTCAGAATTCTCTGACCAGTCATGTAACCTGCATGTCTCGGTCCCATCAAAATTATCATCTATAACAACGAAATTACGGTCAATTTGCAGCGCTCATATCGAGCTGGTGCTATACCTGGCGGGGGTTACTCGGGGTCGGGTTCGCAGTACGTGATATGTCAGACAAACTCTGATTTCTGAAATCTATTTAACAGTACTCCCCAGGCGAATCAAGCACGTTAACCCGTTCTCTTAGACGTTAATGTATGCAGGGTGTTGCTAATGATGTCGCTTCTGAATAATTAATTGTCTGATCATTTCTTCGGGTAATTTACTCTGCAAGATAAATGCATAGTTTGAGATATTTATAATTTTAAGGCTGCTTAATTACGCCAATACAACTCATATAGTTGTTAATAGATCTTTCTGTTCAAGAAATCCATTATTTTCGAATTATAGTTTAGTGCTTCGTCATCAAGTTTAGTGTTAGGCTATGTGTTCTACCTATCAATAATTAAAATATCGTCACAGATGGCAGCCTTGGGCTGGCCGTTGTACGTCTGGGATTCTCCCTCTGTGAAAATGCACAATATTTGAAGAAGTTGTGGCTGGAAGGTGATTAAAAGCTGTGGCTTTTGTAACAAACAAAGAAAAAAGAACAAGTGTATAATCATGTCTTGCCAAGAACACAGACAGCCAGAACATTCCCTGGCTAGTGAGACTTGGTGTAATTGATACAAAAGATTTGCATCAACAACGATGTCATACTTAAATCCTGTGTCTTTATGACAATAATAAATCGTTAAGTTGTACGAATGTGTTGGGCAACAAGTAATTCTATCCTCTTGATACCTGTCTATGATGATACAGAGTTACAAATCTTCACCAGCTTATATTTCAATATACACTTGTATGAATTTGGACACAGTATACTTTTCTGCTGCAAATGATATCATTCTCCAACTTTGTGATTGTAGATTAAGGTTCACTCGAGCTTGATCTGTACGTATACACACAGACACAGACAGACGCGGACAGACACAAAGACAGACACGCACATGTCTGTCTGTCTGTATGTTTGATGTATGTATATTTATGGTCGTATGCAACATCAAGATGAAATAAAATTGATAACGTCTTTATGGCGTGTCTTGTTTTCTCAATCTCTTTATAGTCTGTCCACAAACCATGTCTCCATTTACATGCATCTACACACACTAACATCCGGGCATCACCGCTTACTGCACTACCTCCCTATGAGAATAGCACTGTAGAGTGACAATCGGGAAACACCAAAGATAGATTGGAGAGAAAGTAATCAAAATGTGCAACTGAACGATAAAATCGACCAGCTCATTTATTCGCTCTCTTTTCTATCAGTTAACAGAAGAGTGGCGTTACGTTGCCGTGGTGATCGACAGACTCTTGCTGTGGTCTTACGTCATCATATACTTCATCGGAACGTGTGCAATTATCCTGAATGCGCCACTGGCGAGGGGCGTTGGCATGGATACCAGGTATATTGACGACGCTGAAAACGACCAGCAGGAAGATTACGAGTGAGTGGCACAGAGAACGCCTTGCAGACTTACAAACATTCCTTCTTGACAAAGTGTACTTACTGCGACTTAATAGTTGCGTTTTTGAATAAAAAAATCCAGAGTGTCAAAACAGTTTCAATGCCATTTTCACCACAGAAAACGTTGATATATATTGAACCATTAGAATCCAGTTAATGAATGTCAGGTTTTCTAAACCTGGTACAAGATAATTAACGATAATTAACGGCTAAAGTTTCAGCTTTTCATAAGTTCTGGCAAAAATAATTTTCGACTGCAGGTGAATATCTTGCGATTACATTTGCGGAAACTTTGGAAAACTTATCGATACAACAGGAATTTATTGTATGTGTATTCTGACTGAAAGTGTCATTTTGACGTGTGGCGGCGTCACATTGAAGTACATTTTTAATTTTGACAATAGAGTATTATTTTAGTTGTTAATGTTTAGAAGAGTAATATATGCTGACTACTGAGTGGCAGTATTCAATGTTCGGCAAAAGCACTACAGCAAGTACAGAAACGCATGTGAGTATGCCAGATGTAGAAAAATTCATGCAGGATTCATTTCACAAAGGTCTCCAAATTTGCCAATTCGTAAATCCTGTTGTATAATGATACTACGTCAGCCATCGTTGCTTTCTCTCTAAATTACCACTAACGCCAAATTTACACGATGGGTTTCCAAGTTTCATTAAGATAGCAGTTTTAAAATTCTACGTGCCCCTTTGCGTGGCGATTGGCGGCGCTGTTTAACATGAGTATCACGTAGTTTTTCGTTGAGTCGACGAATACGTATAGGCACGCCGCCCTTACATTATCCGCGCTATAATCCGCTAAATTGAGGAAAATGTGCGCTCCTCCGAGCAATATGCCAGGGGAAAGGTAAATTTATTGGCAGCATGAGAGGGACAAAATATCAGGGAGGGCTATTTCAATAAGAATAATATTACCTCACCTTCGTGTGTATCGGTGAGGTACTTTGTACCTTGAGAACAAAGCATGGTACGTGACTCATAGCAAATCCTTGGGACCTCGTGAAAAACAAACAAGGCTGTTTCATCTTACAATGTTTACCAGAGCGTTAGTTTCCTCGTTTTTTTTGCAAAATTGACTTCCGCTGTTTCTTTAAATTTACCGACTATTCAAGTGAAATGAAATTTGCCGCTAATAACAAAATATTGCGGAGTTTAAATTTATTGCACGGGAAATGCGTGATTAGCCGAGCGGCAGAGAGCACTGAAACTATAGTAAGGTGTTTGTATCTCGTCATGTAATTAGTTCCTGTCAATCATAGTCTTCAGTTGTAAGTTTTTTGATTACCATAATATCCTGATTGTGTTAACTGACCCTTGACCTGCTAATGGCAGCCGACGTTGTTTGAGATTGTTTATAATTTCTGCTTTGTTGACATTCGAGAATGTAATTTTCCTCGAAACGCTACAATAAATCTACACCTTAGTTATTTTAACGAGTGTTCTGTTCAATTATCTTAAAACAGCTCTCCGTTGTTACGCTTCGGGGAGAGATAAAAATCGTGCATTTCGATACAAATAAAACAAAACTTGGTCGACTTCAACAACCATAAAAATAGACGCATCTTCCCATCCGTGAGAGTGTGTAAATAAAAATAAACTTTAACACGATGACGTCATGATATGCTAATGATTTGTTTTTTAACATTGTGAAGTCAGGTTCTGCATATATTAAAAACACTTCGATATGACCATTTTCCGAAGTGTAATGGCTTTACTTTCCTGCTAAACTCCATCATCCTAAAGCACACCCTCAAAATAAGACCGATAGTCCATTTCAGTCTGGAAACATTGATGAAGTATTGACCGAACGTTCTGAGGAAATTAATTTTTCACCATCTAGCTTTTGCGAAATCGAAACTTGCTTTATTCTCAACTGAGTTAACACTAAGAATATAGGATTACGTGGTTATTTTGAATTTCAAATATTTGCACATTCGAAGTACATGTACTTCGCTTCTGAGACCCGAGGACCCATCGTTCTCAGTACTCGTTGCGCACGTACACCACACGTACACAAATGGGCTTGGCATGCAGCGCCCTCAACCGACGGATCATCGAGTCCATGTTTCTCTCATTTAGTTTTGATTATGAAAGACTGGTTGAAGTATAATCGCTGTAAAATGACACAGTTGTGGTTTTCTTTAAAAGTTTTTCCTCGGCAAACATTAACTTCTGACATAACAAAGGACATAGCACTCATGTTGTATGATGTCCTTCTATCATAAATATTGAGGTTGCCATGTGAACTTGGAATTTCCGGATTTCTCTGGAACATGTGGTGTTCAGAGTTTACAGTAACTGGACACGTTAGTTTGATGGTGCATCTTAACTTGGCACGTGAACGTGTAATACAAAAGAAGAGTGGACACGCAAGATACCTTACACACACTTGACAAAATGTTACCAGTAGTACAGCTTTATTGGTCATCTCCTAACATCAACAGGGAACTTTGTGAAACGCTCAGTTTTGTCAAGTCATCCAAAACTCTTTTAAATTCTCACCCAAGGCAGAACCTACGGCATTTACTGTAGGGTCTTCCGAAAAATGTGCAAAGAGGAGCCTTATATGTATAGCGTTGCAAGTTGTATCACGTATAAGAATCAGCTTGCGACCCTCCAACGTGATTAGTGAAAACAAACGATTTACTGTTTGCTAGTATTGGGGGCGCTATTCAATAAAGAGTTTCCCTCGCCTCCCGACCAGAAGACACTTGGAGCTATTCAAACATTTTCTTCTTCTAGTAACCAAATGCAAGAGTTACAAAAATATCTGATTCTAAATTACAAAACATCAGAGTTAGAAGATTATCTCAAGTCAATAAAGTCAAAAACACCTTTTGCTAAGATGTAAGGTTCCATTTGACCTTGACAAAAATCACCATTTTCTGGAATGTGTAATTGTTTCCATGCAGCACTATCATCTACAGTTATGAATAATTGAAGCATAATCTGTACTTCTATACTCTGGTACAGGAACAAATATTCATCACAAAAAGGAAATAAATTATAAATTATGACAATTTTATAAAAGTAGCACCATATCTTGTTAGAGCTTGTAATGAGTCTCACTGAACTCAAAGTACTCAGAACATAATATTGTTCTCCTTTGTGTTGGGTTCTGTTGGAAAATAAGATTTTAGACTCTCTCTTTCTACATATATATAGTTATGTGAAACAGTCATCTAAAGCTAAGAATGATTAAGTATAATCAATATATTACACTCTAGCTAGTACATGGAATATCTATGTAACAGAAAGTAAACAAACTATATAAACTACGTAAATGTTATGCAAAAAAAGTAACTTTCAAATACTGGCAGGGTGTTTGTTGAGTTGTCAAGTATAAACTGGAATTTTATCTGTGAGGTAGACTTTGTCCTTGGCTTTGTATTAATTTGCTGATAATCCATCATGATCATCAAGATCAGCTTGATATCAAATTAACACGTACACTTGTTGGATCAGGCTTGTTAAAAACCAAGAAAACTAAAACTACAAACTTCTACACCATACTGATGTCATTTGACTACTGACTGTGAAGCCATCGCTATAACTACTATCTTATTCTTGAAATTGTGACATTATGGTATTCATTTACAAAAAAAACCGTATTAATGAACTATTTAACATTAATTAATCTAACTATAACTAATTATCAATGGTTAATATCTAAAATTAACACAAAATACATGGTATCTACCAAATACATTAGAATTACAATTTCTCTTTGTTCAATGTCAGCAGTAAGGAAGTCATACCATAACTGGACCAAACAAAAGATAAGTTTTAATACGTCAAAAAAAGTTGGTGGCAGTGGTTTATACTGAGGAAGTTCACAATGCCATCACTGCTAGGATGCATGGCCATTGAGAACCAGTTCACTCTGTTAACAGTACTAAATCAATGCATGTACTCATACAACAACATTTACAGCGGTAAAATGTATAAACCCTTTTTACCCACAGACTTTGATATGTTTCAATTGTTTTCAATATGTGGGGATGCGTCTCCATTCTTGACAATGGGGTGCACAGTTAAATAAAGGCTTATGACATTCTAGTTTTATGCACATAGGTGTTTGCATCCACATGTGATATGTGTGTGCTAAGCGTTTACATTTGTGTGACTCAGTATGGTCAATATATGAATACATGTATGGCTGGATGAATGGCAGTGTAAATGTAGGTCAGTAGATATAGATGAATGGATGGATTTTTGTAACTTGACCGCCCTGAAATGAACTCAGCGGGCTTTTTCTGTCAGCGTAACTTCAGCAGATTTTCACCATTGTTGGAACGGTGCCATCTTTCCATGATAAATCTTCACAGCTGCTTTCTCATCACCACTCAGCTCAGCCCAGAAGAAGCCTTTGATGCCGAGGAAACCCTCCCTGTTGATTTTCTTCCTGATATCCGAATATCCTGTCATGAAGATGCAATTCAGAATGTTTGATACAGTGCTGGGTAAAAGTATCTGGAGACTCTGTGTGTGTGTGTGTGTCTGTGTGTGTGTGTGTGTGTGTGTGTGTGTGTGTACATATTTATATATATCTTCTAACAAACGTGTGCAGGCTGGACCAATTTAATGATTCATCAAAATTGTACTTTTACAGGCAAACAATGTGTAAAATTAATAATTAGAGGTTATTTAAGCAATAAAGCACACCCAACGATGGTGTACCACGAGATTTTGACCAGTTCACGACATATACATGTATGCATGAGCAATCGCGAGTGGATATATGAAGTTTCAACATATTATTCCCATATTCAGCTACCCAAATATCCTTGTTCTTCAAAACCGTTCAAATGTTTATGTAGGTAATATTGCATCATAGGCAGTAGAGCTGCAGCCATCTTGTTTGTTTACTTTGTTTACTATAAAATTGCAAATGTAGTTCAGGAACACGCTAAAACTGATGATGTTTATCATCAATATCTCGACGTTTACTGGAAATATCACGGCTGATATAAAATGGTAAACGTCACTGGGATGGGGTGACATGGGCATGGGCAGATGATAACACAGTTCATAGATAAAAAAATAGTGACAACATCACTGTTCGCTACCATATAGTTATCAAAACAAGTCAACAATTGTATGAAACATGGACATACATATACAGACAGACTGACATACACAGACTGGCACAGAGTGATATATAACAAACAGCTGAATGTAATGATAAAATAGGCCTATACAGGCACTGAGAGTGAATATGTTACAGCAATTTGATTAGTTTCTTTTCCTTTTCTACTTCTATGATAATCTTTAAGACAATCAATCTGCAAGGCAGTTTATGTATTGACAAATACCGGTATGTTATCTTTTACAAGCACACAGTAAACTGTTCTTGATTTTTCATTTACAATATTTGACATAGACTGAAATACATAATATGCAACCAATGTTTACACTTTGCCCATACACCAATTACATGGAGAAATTTCAACATACAATCATCAACTCAGAAACCCTACAGGGAAAAGTAAACATTGTTTTCTTCCAGAACAGCTGGTGCATCCACATCTGGAACAACTTACAAACTTAACCAATTACAAAAGGATGATGACACAAGAGATAAAGTTAAACTGTGGTGAACTTGACTATTCCTTTCAAATCCTTACCTAACTTGACATCTTAAACTAAAATACACTGCATGGTTAATTGTGCACAAAAATACACTGGGGTGGACCATTTGATAAGGGATTGTGTCTGGAAGATCGATGGGGTACATTATCTTTTATATCCGATCCATTGTACATTCTTTTTTCCCCACTCTCCCACCTTTTCTTTTTGTCAAACCTTCTCTGGCTGAATTTTTTATTGGCATTTGTTTGGAATTTTTTCAAAATCTGCCAGGATTTTTTTACCGCATTTCAACACCAAATACAGTTTACCATATTAAATGCTTACTAAATCACAACATTATATACTCTTAGTTCCAGTAGGTATAAGATTACCAAAAAAAATCTTTAAAATACAAAATGAAAGATATCCCAGTAAAACTGAAAGTTTCGCAAAGTTGCCCCCAAAATTCCGGATTTCAACTTAATTTCAATATATCTTATTAAAAAAACCCCCTAAGAACCGGTTTACTAAATATCAAAGCAATCAGACTGGTAAATTTTGACCAAAAATGAGAAAAATTGCCCCCCAAAATACAAAATTGCAGATTTCATCCTCATTTTAAATATATCTAATTAACATAAACCCTAGGAACCTGTACACTAGATATCAAAGCTACCAGATCAGAAGTTTTAGGAGAAAAAATTTTTGACCAAAAAAGGCAAAAATTCCCCCAAAAATAAAAAAAAATTGCCAGTTTCAGCATACCTTCAATACATTATATTGAGATTAATCTTAGATACCTGTATAACAAATATCAAAGCTATCAAATCAGTAGTTTTTGGATTAAAAAAATTTTTATAAAAAATTGGGAAAATTGCCCCAAAATTACAAATATGACAATATCAATACAATTTGTACAAGCATGACTGAGGTCATTCTGAGGAATATGAATATTAAGTTTCATTGCAATCAGATGAGCGATTTCAGAGAACAAGGTTTTTTGACTAAAAACGGAAAAAATACCCTAAAAATACAAACATGCAAATTTCATCCCAATTTTTGCACACATAATTTAGAATACCTAAAGAAATCTGCATACCAAGTTTCAACCAAATCTGACCAATGCTTACTGAGTTTTAGCCATTTGCAGGATTTTTCCTTTTTTTCCCCTCATTTGCATATTTTTGGCACTGACACGTTCATTTGAACAAATTCACATTTCCACCCCTGGGTGCACCTGTACACCAAATACTTAGACAGTAGGTGCTACGGTTTTGGAGTTTTTGATGTGGACGGACTAACAGACATACATACATACTTACATACATACACACAGACGCCATTTTGCCACCTTATACGAATACCTCCCATTTGCATATATACATATGCATATATGGGAGTGTAAAAATCAAGCATTCTGAATATTCATCATACCTGGCTCTGATTCATTTATGAACACCATTACTGTTTTGTCTTCATTGTAAACCATCATAGCACCAAATGAGACTGGGGCTGAAATACAGGAACAATACTCATTAAATGAGACAACTTTTGGTAATATTTTTATTTTTATCCTCTAAAAAAATACATGGTCTTTTATTACATGCCTCTATGTGAGTGCAAGTCAGTGCATTGATTTGAATAGGAACATCCGGGGAGTTAGCAGACAGCGTTAACGATGTACTGATCTGTTTTCATAGTTATTCAAGTTGGTCCGGTGGAGCCCTTCGACGATAAGGTAGATGCTTAACGCTAGATGAAAAAATCCATGCGCGCACTGCTATTTTGACTTTAGTTAAAATCTGTTTGATGCTGGTCGATAATGGTAAAATTGTTTGAAAATGCCCTGCATGTAATTAAATGTCATATAGTGCTAACTGTGAAGCGGCATGTAATAAAAATATTATTGCCTGAATACATGGGTTTATGTGCCCTCGCAGCAGGAGACAATTTGCCCTCCTGGCGTCAGGCAAATTGTCACCTGCTCTCGGGCACATAAACCCATGTATTCAGGCAATAATATGTAACATTTCTCAGTCTCATAAGTGTGCTAGAAGACTAAGTAATGTGTTAATAATGTTACAAAATGACACCATGTTGCTTTACAATGTGCCTAATGAACTGATATTCAAACTCTCATATTGTTATGATATGGTTCACTCCTGGTGAGGGCTCATTATGAATCTCTTAATAAAGGATAGTGGCCATTTTGAATTTCAGATATCGGTAAAATGTTTGCTAATTTGTTTCTACACTAGTACCAAAATTTGCATGGTGAGCCCTGATTTGTATTTTGGTTTGGCAAGAGAATGGATAAAAATTTGAGGAGAAATTTTGTTCTTTCGATTTTGAGGCGTCTACTACTAATACACAACCTAAATGAAACTCACCACATTTACTGAGAAGGAGCGAATGTAGATGAAAGACTACTTACAACCATCAGGGGCACCACTGGAACCTCTCATTGGAATCTGCACTTTGACCACAAAACGCTTATTCATCAGGAATCGAGACTTCTTCTTGGCGTCATCTGTCTTATCGACCAAGTGCATGGACACTCTGGGTTGTACAGAACCAAAGACAGCAGACATAGTTGTGCAAAAGCCAGAGTCTATAGGGTAGGCCAGGACGTATCCTGTGGAAGGACAAAATGACATACATTTGGTAAGTAAACTCAAATTTACCGGATATCAGTGTTTGATCTAGGACCTCAAAATAGGGGCTATTGTGGGCCCACTCTCTTCAGAAAAAAGAGGCCATTGGCGAAAAAGGGGGCCATTGATCCCAACCAGCAGATAAAATTGACCCTTGGAATTATTGATCAAAGTAAATTTGCAATTCATTTTCTAAAAGGCTAATAATGAACAGAGGGGATGGCCAGGCAACACTGGCAAAGACAAGATTCCACAGTGTGTGCTGAAGGAATTGACAAAAAAGTGTGGTAGCTGTAAATGGTGAATATTTTTGTATTTTTCTGCGTGTATCAATCAACAACTGCAATTTTCTATTGAGCTTTGAGTTATTTGCCTGGTATTCAGTTTGTCAACTCTGTTGTAGTTATAAAGTAAATCCTTATTGTTCACAATTAAAGTTAGATTCAAATGTCAACAATAAACAATGCTAGAAATAGAGTGGATATACAGACTTTGTTGACAAACTTGATTTTTGGAGAATTACAAATGGCCATTTTGATACTCAGAATAAAAACACTGAAAGCAGCCTATCAAAAGTGACACCTACTGTCCCTTGAATCAAACAATATAGAGTTATTGAAGTGATTGGCAGTTTATGGACAAGAAGGAGCTCTACAAAGACAGACTTACAGGTGAGTTAACATTTAATAACAAATTTTTATTTTCACTTTTATTTTTGTTTTAATTTTTTTTCAAATAAATGTTGACTGTTTTGTGTTACCATTTAATAACAACTTTTATTTTTTTTATTTTTTTTCCCTTATTTGAAGTGTTTTCTCAACTCCATACTGCTGGCCAGTGACGATGTTGCATATTTTATTGCAGACATACCATACATCAGCTTCTGGTACAGATCATATCATAATACAGTTTTGCTGGTCTGAACAAGATGAAATTAGTGTTTTGCAGGTACAGTAGGTAAAAAATCTTTGTAAACGTTCTGATTTCAGTTCATTAGTGTCCCCTATTGCTGAGTAATCTCCTTTCCTTTGATTCACGCCATATGCCAACAGCTCCGTCAAACTCAAAGTTTTCAACTGGTAGTCCATTTATGGATATTGTAAAAACTTTGTTGAGTCTGTCACAGCTTAGTCTATTTCTGCTAGCAGTTTTTGTGTTGTTCTGAACTGAGAAGCCTCGTTCACAGTCGGCAGTTTGCACTGGGAGTACAAGTGCAATACTGGCAAGGCTAAGTAGATTGGGAAACATCTCTCCATGATAGCTATGTAGTAACTTCTACAAAGTTGCAGGTTTCTCCCTAGGATAAGCCTCCTGTAATACCAGGTCCTTCACAAGAACCCACTCTCTTTGTGTTTCATCTGCATCTATGATTGGTGCCACCTTGCTGTCGTCATCTAGTTTGTTTGTTTCTTTACAGATGCTGCAAAACATCCCATTGTCTTCATAGCACAGCCAGTGCCACTTTGATAGCCACTTTTCCCTGAAGAGAAGAAAATATGATTTTTTTTTATTGGGCTATAAACACTGAAATGCCAAATCTGATTTCAATAAAGATTTTACCCTAATATGCAACATTCCTTTATTACTTTTAAGTAAAAAGTAAAGGAATAAAATAAAAATTTGAGGTAAGTAAGTGGAAAACATAATTACAAAAATGTAAAATACTAGATTTCTGTATCAAGAGAAATAGTAAACTTAGATGGAAAACACACTCAAACATCGACTGAGTGTGTCCTTTATCTCAGTTTAATATTTATCTGTATACAGTGTACATGCACATCTAGTATTTTATAAATCTTACATAACTTCAAGTTTAGAGTAAAGGAATAAAATAAAAGTTGAAGGTTCACAGTAAGTGAGTTGAAAAAATAATTATTTGTAATAAATGTGAAATATTAGATGTGCATATAATTGAGAATATTAAACTGAGATAAAGAACAGAATTACTCTCTACTCTATTTGTTTGATGACAGAAATATGAAATATCTAATATCTTTTAGTATGACTGGACACTCAACGTGGCTGCTACGTTGGTACGTGAGTCACAACCAGATTGCACACAAACAAATAAACAACCGACTTGTCCTCAGAAACTCACAAACTGTTTGCTGTAAAAACATAACCATTCCATGCCACTTTACCACTCAAGAGATTTCAAATAATTAGTGACAAAAATGCTGCACACTGATACCAGCCTCGGCAACTCAATCGTGTAAAATAACTATAATGTATAATCATTGCCTGCTATTTGATCATAGTTTACTACAATCTGCAAACTACTGTAAACTTGTATTCACCTGCTGGGTATGGTTTGGATGCGAACAGACTTCTTTCGAAACGGTAGCATTGGTCTCTGTGTTAGTTTCTGACCCTTCCACTGTTGTACGATGCGTTGTACATGCTTCATAGTCGGGAGTGGTTGAGGAGACAACACATCTAGACGGCTTTATCAGAAAATCACTCAATAGCCGCTGACCTTTCCCTATATGGTATGGCCTTTTGTACACGTCCCGTTGAAAGGCCTTTTTTGTACACGTCCCGTCGGAAAAACGTCATCCATTAGTACTCCGTCATTGTCGCCAAAACAATTATGCCACGTTACGGTAAATCCATCTATTATTACAGAGCATGGGCGTAAAACATAGTACCCTGGCCTGTCACGGCCTAAAAATATTGCGCCCAAAATGGCATCCCTATCTGAAAAAATAGCGCCATATCTCATTTTTTTGCGCAAAATGCGCAATGGTGCACTCCAGATCAAACACAGGAATATTTGAGCTTGTTAGTGTGTGTGTATCTTTGTGTTGAGGGGGGAATGACAGAATTTTCCGTGACTCATAACATTTGAACTCTTTGAAGAAATTTTTTGAATTTCTGGAAGCTACTTTGTGTAAGCCCCAATACCAGTGCATGTCACATGTAAAATTTGTTGCATGAAAGGGAACTTTTGTGATATGAGTCAGTGACATGAGTCAGCTTAGTTTAGAAGGCTAACCAGTTTTGCAATAAAATCATATTCTGATGTGACTGTTTGTTAGTTAGGACTGACTTTGCTCCACTGATGAATGTGCCCGAGACTGCTTGCCTACATACATACATGTATTTGAAAAGCAGAACCACACGACACATACTACAAGCCAACCAACACGGTAACAGACAAAAATACCTCTACAATCTTCCTTGTGGCCCCCTTCTTTCCAGTGCAGGACCTGGCATTCTTTGCGGCAGTACATCACGGAATGGCATCGAGCACACTTCTTCAGATTGCTGTGCTCACTGCCGCACCAGGCACATGAAGCATCTGTGATGGAAGCAAGTGAACAGGTTAAACCAGGAATTTGAATGAACCATGGTACAAACAAAACCATGAAAATCCTCAAGACTGCTGAACATATGCTATCCAACTGAAAAATAATGAAATCATGGAGGCCTTGAGTGTGTTTGAGGTGATTTCTCATCCATGGCAGTGCTATTGACCCTGTGACCTTTCCGGAAGTGGTGAATTGTGTACTGAGTTAAGAAAAGTTTAAAAAGTACTCGGCTAAACCAAAATTTAGTTAATAACAATAGGAAACTGTAGGAGTATATCCTGTTTGTGAGACACACGTATCCTTTCACACTTGTTGTAAATATATAACTTCACAGATCTCTGCATACCTTTCCGTTCCTTGGCTTCATCAGCTTTGCGGTTTGCCTTGTGGAGTAGTTTCCTGGTTTCCTCGTCTTGGCAGAGATCCAATGGCGTGGTGCCTTCATCGTTGGTGGCTCTGGGGTTGGCGCCATGTTTCATCAACAGCTTCATGCAGTCTTAGTGATCAAAATAAATTATATGCATAGAAATTGATTGGTAACCCTTATCCTGCCAATGCACCGTCAGGTCAAGTTGGTTAGAACTTGTTAAGCAAAACAAACATCATCATGTCCCGTATGATGCATTTTAGCAAAATATTAAATATTTGAAAGCCCCTGAAGACAAAGATACTGTAAACATGATTTTATGCACTAAAGCTGTTAAAACAGACCAAGCCAAGAGGATGAAACTACATCTGGTTGTGGCTAAATACTGCTTTTTGACTGACTTGGCATAAAGGGAAAGTGATGCTGTCTGGCAGGAAAATGCCTTATTAAAATATAACTTTGGGAAGGAAGAAATTTTGAGAGAAAAGGGAAAGTTTGGTCAAAATCAATTGTTTTCAAGAAAATCAGGATGTAATGTACATACAGTAAAAGGAAATATATAGGACATTTGTAAAAAGGTATAAAAACAGTAAACATGAAATTCCAGAGTTAAAGAACTGATACTGAGATTTAACGATATTCATACATGTAATATCCTCAGTGACCCTTGTCCTGACTGTGTCATAGGTCACTGCAAGGTCAAACTAAATTGGTTGAAAGTTAAACGTCCCTGACTTGACATTATACTGAAAATCACAACAAAGTGTATTTAACACTGGACAAACGGCCAAAGATGTGTGTCAGCAGATCTGGTTAAAATCATGCTTACCTACATTACCCTGCAATGCAGCACCATGCAGGGCAGTGACTCCATCCTTTGTAGCGTGCATAACATTTGCCTTGTGTTCTATCAAGCACTTGCTGATTTCCACATTCGGTGCTCTGCCTATGGGCAGACAATAAATTGTCAGAAAGAGACTACCTGTACACACAGACAACTTGTATACAAACAGACAACATGTATACTACCTGTACACACAGACAACTTGTGTACAAACAGACAACATGTATACAAACAGACTTGTATACAAACAAACAACCTGTATACAAACAGAATACATGTATATAAGCAGACTTGTATACAAACAGACAACCTGTAAACAAACAGACTTGTACACAAGCAGACAACCTGTATACACACAGACAACATGTATACAAACAGACAACCTGTACACAAACAGACTTGTATACAAATAGACAACTTGTATACAAACAGACAACATGTATACAAAAAGACATGTATACAAACAGACATCTTGTATACAAACAGACAACATGTATACAAACAGACACATATACGAACAGACAACATGTATACAAATAGACAACATGTATACAAACAGACATGTATACAAACAGACAACACGTATACAAAAAGACATGTATACAAACAGACAACACGTATACAAACAGACAGTCAGTATACAAACAGACACATATACGAACAGACAACATGTATACAAATAGACAACATGTATACAAACAGACATGTATACAAACAGACAACACGTACACAAACAGAAAACCTGTATACCATCAGATATGTATACAAACAGACAACATGTATACAAACAGACAACTTGTACACAAACAGACAACATGTATACAAACAGACAACCTGTATACAGACGACCTGTAAACAGACTTGTACACATACTGACAACATGTATACAAACAGACAACATGTATACAAGCAAACATCTTGTATAGGAACCAGACAGCTTGTATAGTAATGAATAATCAAAGAAGCAAAGCGAGAGAAGCAAAACTTAAATCCTATTTTCTCTGACTCATTATTTTATTGCAGAATGAGTCGTGGGGATTTTTTCAGATGTTTGTTTATTTACAATACTTTCTAGTCTTCTGATTGTGTGGACTTGTCTATGCAGTTTTCATCTAGACAGGGGATAGGTGAATTCCCCCTCTGACATGTTGGCACCCCTAGTAATTTGTCAGGAGGGACCAGATCGCATGAAATGGTGTCAGTCACATTTTAGAGATTCAAGTAGAACACATGAACTTGTGAAATCCCCCTAAATTTTCTGGTTAGGGGCAAAATCCCCTTGTTGATGCCATCCTGGATGAAACACACTGTTTCAAATATTAAAAGTTTCTGCTTGAAATGAAATACATCTTGCAACACATGTTGAAATGACAATGCAATATTCCTGACATGAAATGTTTTGACTGTGATAGCTTTACGAAATCAGTTCAAGTCTCTCTCACCTGTTGCATAGAATAAGGGTGTGAATCCACAGCGATCTGTGATGTTAACTTTGGCGCCACATTCCAACAGAATTTTAACCGACTCAAGCTGCATTGCAAATGAACAAAAAACACATTTGAGCTATTGATAATTTCTTTAAAGGGGAAACAACTATATTTTGATGATTTTTTTTCTTGACAACAAACACATCTTTTTACTCTTCTTCCTTAGAGACATTAAAATACAAAGCATGAGTCTTGCCAACACAGTCTGCATACACTGTGATCAGTATGTGATGTTAATGTGGATGAGTGAGTTCTAGTCAGGAGTAAAATAAGTCGTCCAAAGTTTGGAACTAGCAAAACAAACCACTCAATATTTGTGACAATAGGTGACTGATACCGTAGGTTGTGGGTTCAAACCCTACTGAAAACACCATTATTTCACTCCATCACAGATAATCAAGTCTGGCACAGAGGCAAAAATGTAGAATCAGAATGTCATAATGAGGCAAGTCTCTGCAGTACTTTTGACATTTTGTCATTGTTCATGTATCTTGGACACCGTAAAATTTCATACAGAGATGTTTTGGAACATGGACCTCATAAAGTTGGCTCTCCCCTGCTGCAAACAAAATCAAATTCAAAACTTACATTGCCAGCCGCTACGGCCCAATGCAGTGCTGTCATGCTGGTGCCTGCGTCTTGCTCATCGATGTCCAACTCACCAACCATCCGTCCCATCTCAATGAACTCCTTGAAGAAAGCCCCCTGTTCTTGCACACAGGCCAGGACAGCAAGATCTGTGGTAGGCTGCGCAGGGTTCTCCGCTGAGAGACCATAGTCACAGTTCTGGTCCTTGGAAGCTGGTTTGGATTTTTGTTTTGTCTTTGTTCCCGTCGACATGTTTCACGAACAAATCTTGATATTCTGAGTTGGTGAGAACCAAGATTATCTGCAAAGAAATGGATGACTGTAACCAAGATTATCTGCAAAGAAATGAATGACTGTAACCAAGATTATCTGCAAAGAAATGGACGACTATAACCAAGATTATCTGCAAAGCAATGGACGACCATAACCAAGATTATCTGCAAAGAAATGGACGACCATAACCAAGATTATCTACAAAGAAATGGACGACCATGGACGACCATAACCAAGATTATCTACAAAGAAATGGACGACCATGGACGACCATAACCAAGATTATCTACAAAGAAATGGACGACCATAACCAAGATTATCTACAAAGAAATGGACAACCATAACCAAGATTATCTACAAAGAAATGGACGACCATAACCAAGATTATCTGCAAAGAAATGGATGACTGGAACAATGAAAAGTTGAGCAAAGTTCTGGCTGTCCATTACTTATGCGAAATATCATTATTTCAAAATACATGTTTTTTCTGATACTTGAGAATAGACAGAAGCAGTGAATTTTGACAATTTTAGCCTAGTCAGAGCACCCTGAGCAAAGATATGAACTAATATTATACAACAAATGTACGCAATGTGGTTTTGATACAGAAAGGGACAGTGTTTATAGGAAACTCAAATTTTACAACATTTTTAGGTCTGTAAGTTTATGTGAACGACCAAAAGTTTTCACCATCTTATCTTGATTTTCTTAAAATCTTAAAGTTTTAAATGTTCCCCATTTAAGCAAGCACAGCCTGATATGGTGGCAATTTTGAATTTCAAACATCCATTTATTTGGGGTAATTTGTGTTATGTAAATTGACCCCCGACTATTATTCTTGATTATGAAGGTGACTGTTTTGAATTTCCTTGTGGGAAGTGTGAGTAACAATTTAACCCTTTCACCACCATGGTTTGGTCCAAACCCATTGTTATCAATGGTGACTGTGGACCTGTGTACAGGGAATTGGGGGTGAACAGGTTAAACTTTCTCTTTGAGGTACTTCGTATCTTATCATCAGATGATTTCTTTACAGTAAACATGACAAAACGTTGCTCATTTGAATATGACTAATGCAATGTACATTTAAAAGTTGTACCAGAAACTGGCTGATAACGGGATATAAATGAAATAATCAATTGGTGCATTCATAATATAATTGCCAACTAAATGACATGCCTAGACTGGCCCCAAGTCACCTGGCTTTTCAGCAGTTACTGGCTGGCCAAGCAAGGCGTTCACCACGTGATCTCAGCACCAGCCTAAAACCTACCATGACAGTCTGTTAAAGTTCATTCCTACAATTTATTCTGTTTGATATTTATATGCATATGCCCACAGACATGGAGAAAGTCAGTATAACAATTTCCAAAAACAGGTTTAAAATTACTATATCCATGAATGTACACAGTATATTCAGTGGCAGCTGACAACGATCTTGGATATCAAAGATGACTACAAAGATATGCATGTTTTTGTTTGTTTGTTTAGGCCAAAGCATGGAAAACACATGATAGTATGTGACACTCATCAACACAGTTATTTTGATACCAAAGCATGGAAAACACCTGATAGTATGTGACACTCATTGACACAGTTATTTCGATATCAACGCATGGAAAACACCTGATAGTATATGACACTCATTGACACAGTTATTTCGATACCAAAGCATGGAAAACACCTGATAGTATGTGACACTCATTGACACAGATATTTCGATACCAAAGCATGGAAAACACCTGATAGATAGTATGTGACACTCATTGACACAGTTATTTTGATACCAAAGCACACAGATTTCTTCAATGTTCTGTCTGATAACACTTGCAAATTCAACTGCACATGATTATACAGTACCAACTATTTGGAAAAACTCTATCATCTGCCCTGTTGCCATAAAATTTGAAACCCACTTCCCTGAATGATTATCGGCCAGTAGCTTTAACATCCATCGTTCGCTGCCAACTTCTAAAAGACACAAATCTATATCTTGACCCGTACCAATTTGCTTACTGACGCAATAGAAATACAGATGATGCCACAATCACACTGTTGCATCACATGTACACTCATCTCGAAAAGCCAGGTGCATTTGTGCGTTTGTTGTTTATTGATTTCTCATCAGCATTTAATACAATTCAATCCAATCTCATGGCACAAAAACTTCATTAATGTCAACCCTAGACTTATTCTTTGGATGGTTGACATTCTTGTAAATCACTCTCAAAGGGTTCGCTATGAGTCAACCTATTCAATCTCTCGATCCACCTTTACTGGAGCTCCACAGGGTACTGTTCTTTCCCTGATTCTATTTACACTTTACACAAATGATTGTCATGGTAGTGAATCTACTCCACTTGTCAAGTACTCTGATAACTCTGCGTTAGTAGATTTATAGAAATCTGATACCACCTACTTTAGTAAAGTTCGAAATTTTGTACAGAAATGGTGTACAGAAAACCATCTTGATTTGAATGTGAAAAAGACAAAGGAAATGGTTATTGATTTCATGACAAAACCAACAGTCATTCCCAGTCTTTTGATAGATGATGTTGCAGTAGAAAGGGTGCCTACATAAAAACATTTAGGTATTATCTTAGACAACAAACTGAATTTTAAAGCACACATTGATTACATTAACTCAAAGTGTCAGTCCAGGATTTATTGCCTTCAGAAGCTGAATATCACTCAGTGTCAATTCTGCAATCCTCAGTCACAAACGTTTTATCGTAGTTTTATCGAATCCATGCTAACATTTTCATTTTTAGGCTGGTTTGAAGGTTTGAGTTTGTGTGGCAAAAGCATTGTAGGTAGAATTGCGAATATATGTAGCAAGTTTGTTGATGGGTGACAGTTAAACCTCAGTGATCTATATATCTGACGCATGAAAAAGAAGGCAGAAGAGATTTTAAATGATCAAAATCACGCCTTCACTAGATTTTATGAGAACCTGCCATCAGGCCGTCGTTTACAGGTTCCAAAGTGTAGAGCTGTGAGAACGAAGCTGCGTTTCATTCTGAATTCAATTTCAATTTTAAACAAATCAAATTAGGGTTATGTCAAGTTTTTCATACTGTTTTTTGGTTGTTTTATGTACTATGTTATGTTTTAGTTCTATATCCTTTGTGCGTATTGTGTGTTTGGTTTTTAGAACCACATGTAAATTTCTCTAGAGGGGATAATAAAGTAATCTGAAACTGAATCTGTATCTGAATCTGAATAACCTAACTGAATCATTTTCTGAAAGTGAAAGATGAATAACACATCAGTATCAAATAACATTTTGACAGAGCTAAAACCACCGCCATAACAGCAGGAAATTCCTTGCGTAACAGCAATATGGCAGATATTTGATAATTGATCAAATTCTGATTACACAAGGTAAGCATAAAGTTGAAGGTAGGAGGCAAGGGGGTCACTCGTTGAAATACACACAAACAAGTGTCTTGGATTAATAGTAGGATTATTTTATCACAATACTACACAACAGGTATATCTACACTTCTACTGGTCATGTGATTACCCCCTAAGGCACTGCTGGCAGACTAGCTGATTATCATAAGTAAATAAAGCTTGCTGGCTATGAGGGAAAACATGTGACCAAACTACAACACTAACCTAAGGACTAAGGTCTACAACAAAGAAAACAACCCCCCTAGAAGTTACTTACAATCCCCAGCGAAGCTACTCCTATTCCATCAAATATGGAGAAAATGCTCAAATAATTGACTCGCTGCACTGTACAGATAGAGATGGAGGTATGAAAAGTCTCTGTCTACCTCCATGATTAACACATATTGTTTGTCATTCAGACAAAGATTACATAATAGTAGATAAGTTGCAATGCTTTTGGTTACATTTCCTGTCTCAGTCCAAGCATGGTTACTCTATCTATGGTGGTAGCTACATCCATGCTCTGTAACCGTGGTCCAAGCATGGTGGTAGGGTCTTGTTTTACCTCCACGGTCCAAGAATCTCTCCTCCTTGGTCTGTGGTCTAAGGGAGCCGCCATTATTTATGGCCTGGGGGGGGGGTCGGAGGAATCTGAGGGGGGTCACTCGAAAAATCGAAAGCTACAAGGGGGGGTTGCTCAAAAGTAGAGAACAAGAAAGGGGGGG
>LD344870.1:0-17820 GCA_001465055.1 Ptychodera flava
CTCTGAATCGCCTCGTGCAAAATTAGAAAAAGTGGCTAGCACCCCACGTCTGGTTCGGAGCCCCTGCTCGCAGCGCCAGTGAAGTGATAGCCGGGTGAATATATGTACTCACCGTGGTGAAGCAAGATGTACTCTCCAGAACAGGAATGGTACGTCTGTTCAGACAGTCTAGGTATCTGGCTTCTAGAGCGATGAGTAGATAATTATATCAGAGCTTGTAGCTGCGTGATGCGTATAGTATGGCTGTAGTCTTAGTTCTGGCGTGTTCCGATGCAGAGATCACATGGTTCCAGGACGCTGACTCTGCGGGGGGTCGGCAGTATCCCCTAGCAACTGACAGGGGCAGTCGGGGGCGCTGTTCACACTACATTATTAACATCACGCACACAGGACAGTGGAAAGTATGCGCATGCGCGCCGGACAAGATAAAAAAAAATTAACATAATCTGTTGACCTTGCGTCCCTATCCTCACTAATCCGTACACAGTTAAGACAACCGAATATAACAGTACGCGTAGTTCTCAAAAAGTCTATTTTTATTAGTATTTTAAGCATTTCTTTATACAATATTGTCTCAACATTTTTCCTCATGTAAAGGTCATACGGTACGGACTCCAATTTTGAAATAAAACCAAAATCTCTGTAAAAATGCATTAAACGTGTGTCTATACCTTAATCCAGTGATCTGGTTATAGCGTCCACAGATTAGTAACATACCCTTGCTTGCGTTGGCGCATTAGGCAATTACACACATAATGAAACAGCGTAAGATTATCACAGGACAAATGCATGACACTATGTATACAGTCCAGTTTTATAAGATCAAGACACTTTAGGTTGATAGACTAAATCTTTATTGGCGATACATATTATACTCACACGTATAAAAATACACAATAGCAACAAGAAACCTGTGCTGAGACCAAGACATCCCCAACCCCCACCTTTGGGGACGGATATGACAACTTCGCTACCTATACCCATAGACGTAGAATCGAGATTTAAGTCCATGGAACGACATAATGTAATGCACAAGTACATAACACTACACAGTCAAATGACATTATTTGCCTCTTTCCTACCCATGTCACAAATTTGGCATACATATTCCTACCGACATCATAAAACTTTAATTTCCGTGCTGTGACTTATATGCAAAAGAGTATTTAAAGAGACAGTATATGCAAGACAGTATTAGTGTGCACGAAGATCCGGCTAGCTTTGGAAGATTATTGTCAAACTAGTCACTTTCACCTCGTTTGCCGTTGATGCAACTGAAGGCGAGTTTCGATACTCAAGGAATGACAAGTTTTCTTACATGTTACTACATAAACTGTTAAAAACAGAATGAAAAGGAACTTTATTTGATGACTCTTTCAACATTTCCAGTACTGACATGTCACAGAAGAATCCCCCTCTACTGTCTATGGTGAAATCGACTTATCGAGGAAGTCCGTTGAAATTTTAAACCAGCGAGGAATATTGCGCCCTCAGTATTTTTTTGACAAGACTACGTTCGTTTTTGCCAAATTTTCATAAAGCTGAGTGCATGGGGCTATACTTGTAGTTTTTAGATATTTTTTTTAAATTTAAACCGACGTTAGATTTTCATGATCAGATCACAAGTGAGATTACAAGCTTGAAAGGGGTTTTTAAATTCAGGCTACCAGACGATTACGGCTGAAACAAATCTCCAAACTCAAACGTTTTCGTTAGGAAATTCTTGCTGTGCAACGGACAGCAATCTTGCAATTGATTGTGCCTAGGAAGCCTGGTAAAACCCTGTATCAAAGACTGTCGTTAGAAATCAAAAGTTAGTATTTTAAAGTAGAGACTAGGATCCTGACAATAATATTGTGAGTTAATCTAATATAATGACACCACTTTTTTTAAAAGAATTTTCAAAATTGTAAGTCTTTTGTGAACGTTTCAAATAATGACAACACAACAAAGATGTTTGCTTGCACGTCAACCAGGCAAACAATGGAAAGGCAGGCTGGGAAGGGATGAAAAATTTGAACTTTATTTAAAAGAAAAACAAAGTTTACGACTTTATGCAACACTTTCAAGTCCAATTAGGATGAGCCTTGAACTCGTTGTTGTGCTTGAATGACAATAATTTTACTTCCTTTCATTCTCTCTTCTTTGATATCATTCTTATGTAATTGTTCGTGTACTTTACACATTTTTACAATTACAAGTGTATATTGACGATTCATTTTATTACGGATATGTTTATTATTTAAGTCTTATTGCATGACAAACGAAAACAGAGAAAAAGTCCAAAGAGCAGGTTATAGGTACGGTTAGTTGAATGGATTCAAATAGCGCAACCTGGTCAAGAATTTGACTGATTGTAAGGAAATCAAACAACCAACAGCTAACTTGTTTTTTCTCTGTTCATCATTTATTAAGAGATGAACAATGACACTCAAGAACCAGTGGTGAGTCAGCGAGGCATATTTCATAGACATTCTTTTATTTTGAATTATTTCTATATCATTGCAAGTGTCTTTGAGAAATCCAGATCACATAAAAATGAACCACATAATTTCGTCAAAAGTGTTGTGGAAAACGAGATTGTCTTCGCTAGAGTATTATGGCGAGAAGAGAGCACATGAAGTTCGCACATAAAAAAGCAGGGAAATTCGCAAGAACATTTACTTCATCAGCTGTAAGCGTATAGTACAGATATTTAGTAATAAATAATTCCTTACCAAGAGTTGGATAAATTCTGTAATATTCTGTATCAGATATCGTTACAGCTCATTCTCCTCCACTCAGCCACAAACATATATTAGACGCCCAAAATAGATATTGAAACCTGGTAGCAGCTGCCTTATCGGTAACATTCGATGGGTATAAATAGCATGGATGATTAATGCATACACCTTGTGGTTCGATTGATGAAAACTTCGCAACTAAAAACCGTACATTCTAGAAAAATTAGGTCTACAGACACAGCGACAATATTTTTCGAGTTGTATATATTGTAAGTGGGTACCTCAAAAAGTAAATATCATCGTGTGAGGGCGCAAGAGCAAATTATCCAGTGGAATGAAACCAAAGGTCTGTTGACAGAGAAAAACCGCCCTGCATCCTGTGGAAAGATTGTTTTTTCTACCGAAAAGTTGCAAATCGGGAGGGATTGTATTGGGAGTTGGACCTACTTACGCAAATATTTACAAATTGTCTCGAGCTTTGTGAAATGAGGAACCCTCTTTTTTAAAGCAAAGCTGTAATGACTGTTATACTTTCTGCCTCAATACTGTAATACCTTGCGTCTTCACAATATGTACCTATAGCTACAATTCGTGAAGCAAACAGAAAATTGCAGAATTTCAATCGGAAATCAAGAGATGATATTCAATATTTTATTCAAAAGTATATGAGAACAGCGGTAAAATGTATTTATTAAAGAATGCTCAGTATGGTCGTATGCAGATAACACGTGTTCATCTTCAAAGTCATCATGATCATCGATTAGCTGAGATGATAGCCCATTGACCACCGAGTAACATTTCAAAATCGCTCATATTATTTTGCGTGCAAAAATATTTTCATTGACTGGTTTAGATAATATTGTCTTAACTTTGGGACCTCGTCGTTAGGGTCAGCAAAACAGCCTTCACCGTGCATGATAATGATAAAATATGTTTTTACATGCTTCTGTTTCCAGTGCCAAAGTCCATGAAAGCATTACAGCCGGCTTCAACATCCGAGACACTATACGACATACGCAGTAGCATACCTGAGGTAGGTAAGCTTCAATGTTGATTTATTAACTACTGGTGTCAGCATTTCTCAGCTTCTCATTAGTTATCCACCTGACCATGGTATGTTTCGGACAACTGCTTTGTAAACACTGAGTACATGAAATATCGTAAGGGCCGGGAAACTCTAACTGAGACATAGTGCAAAGAAAATTGTAATGAACGCTGTTAATCGTGCAGAGGGATTGAGGTACATCCTGTACATCACCTTGCTGTATTCAAATTCAATGTTGTAGAGAAAAGGGCAGAGTTTGTTGCTAGTATAACACTGTACTTTCTTAAAGTCCGTCCATGAACGTAGTAATAGCACTGAGCACAGTTGTCCATGCTGGCCATGATTGCGGGATGACTCCAGAGAACGACCTTTATCGTGACCTTTTCTGCGTTGTTTGTCGACAACTAGAACAGAAAGGAGGAAATGATATACAACCAGTGTTTCATTTCCATATGCGAAAGCTGGCGTAGAGGCGATGGGTGAAATGTGAAACTATAAAAAGTAGAAAGACCTACTACGCATTCCTACTCAAGCCCCTCGGTCTTCATGAAAAGCGGTTTCAAACACTGTGGAGTCATGAAGATTAATAGATAAAAATCAATAACAATAATTAATTCAGCTTTCAATGTTGCTATTCTATTCTTCAGTGTCAATTACTAAAACAGTATCGGCAGTACCAATGTGGTGATGAATAAGGCCTCCGATGATTTCCTTTAAAGATTGATACCGGAATCAAGGATTGCAGAATTCAGATTTTTTATCGTGAAGGGCACTGCGCGCCTCAAGATTTGAAAACTTTTTTCAAATTTTATCAAGCAAACTTTCAATTGTTCTGTTTCAAAATCAACAATAGAAATCCTGGGCACCGTGCTAATTTTGGTGTGACACAAACAAATTACCTAACATTTACATTTACCTTGTACTTGAATTTCAATGTGACCGCCATCCCTGTATTAACTCCACAGAAAAAAATATGATTTTCGATTTTCACAAAAAAGAAGCCATAGAAAACTATTTAATTAATGATCTTCAAAATGATCCCCACACGTGTTAAACCAAAAACGTATAGTGTGTTGTTATCGTTTGAAAGCCCGAATATTTGTCCCCTGGATGCATTCTGCCCAAATCAGTGGAAACGGTCTTGTTGTTTCGTTAAATAGTGAAATATGTTTGAACTGATATTTCATGCCTGCGTTTATCCTACGACATAGGTTACCCTGTGAATTTACTTCAACTTGGCAGTTAATGCCATCACGTAATCGGGGAATTCATCGGATATCGTCAACGTAGGCCGACCTGAAGACTTTTCCCTTTCTATCGTCGTATTTGTTCTCATAAATAAGTGTTTACACCTGAAGTCGAACCCGGGTCTACCGCATCAGCGCTAGCACAGCAGATATAGACAAGTCCTATAGGCCAGTTTGAATATCGGGCCATCGAAGTCGTTAATTGTTTCACCATGCAGGTCTTAACTTACAGACGTGTGTGAAATAGACAAGGCCGTGCGTTTTTGAAGGTCGACGTTCAGTTTTTTTATCTACTAAACGACGTTTCGAAATTCCGTGGAATCTGATTAAGTAAATATTTATTTTCAACATCTTACAGAGTTCTTTGACAAACACTCCTCCAATTAACATCATGGTCACTTAGACAAAACGCCTATCGCAAAGTGAAACACGAGCCTGTATCTCTAAATTGGTTTGTTAGTAGAAAAGACGTGTACAGTTACTTATGTAGAGCTCTGTTCGCAATTATTCGCAATACTTGATTGTAACAAAATCTTCCAAGGCAGTATACCTTTCACTTTTACATTTGTAATTATTTAAAAATTGTTTTGAATTTGTCGTTATTGTTCAGATAAACAATTGAAGCGCTTCCTCTTGAACCATTATATTTCATTTTTATAAAACTGATTGCATTAAAGGGGATATCACAACATGTTGTAATCAGTTACGGCTTATTAATATATTTATAGTTGGAACATTTTCTTGAACGATGAGTTTACGTATACAAACAACCCTACAAAACGGAAACAAGAAAAAAATACCCGGATTTAAATATTCAAATTCAAATTTTCTGTTGATCTATTGATATGTAGGATAAAATAACTACTATCAGTCGAATGTAATATCATTCCTGTTTATTTTGTGTCAAATTCAATTGGTTTTTAAATAAAAATTTAACGCGTCCGATCATAAAATCGGAAATGTATCCATCTTTCAATTGTAAATGAATTGTTGTAGCTCATCCAGTTCTCAATGATATCCTGTGAGCACTGGTTCACGGCTGCTACCATTTAAAGTTATCATGATCAACCACGCTCTTTGCTATTGGGGTTAATGAATATTATAACGTATCGCGCAAATTGTTGATAGAAAGTGAATATTAATGATTTCTTCAGTTTTTAAAGCATAATAACACCACACGTAACCATGGCGAGTCGGAGGAAAAGAATGTCTGTACAGTGGCAGGAATTGAAGGAGAAACTTGCCAGCGAAATACAGCAAGGTATGTCTCATCATCATATAGCAGCAATGTGTTTCTTATGCACAGTCGCCAGAAGTTAAACGCTAGGGAGTACCAGTTAAACTTAAATAGGTTATGTATTGAGTCGAGGATTGTTTCTAGTGTTAGAAAAACGCCTGGTCAGAAACAACTGTGCAGCAAAAGTGGTCATATAATGTTGCTAGATTTATTAATCCACCATAAAACTTGGTTGTAAGGTTCCGTTTGCCCAGGTCAGGGCAAGGGCCTAGTAACATTTTTCTTGGGAGTTCGAAGTTTAGAACTCACCGTTGTTTCATCATTTCATGACATCAAATAATTCATTTTGATCTAACTACACGATAAATGTACTCTTTCCCCGCTTTGCATAGGGTAACAATGAAAGACACCCCTATAGGAGGAACTATTCTATTACTCAATGATTTTAAAGTGTTGAGAAGCGCAGAGATAGAGTCCTATATGCCGTTGTTCATGATTGTAATCGAAAGATTGAGTTCTCCGCCAAAGTTGAAACAATCTACAATGTTAGGACGGAACCAATACAGAAGATATTGAATTATTCCTAGGCTTGTAAAATTGTCACCGCATTAACTGAGAGGTATATTTAATAACGTATTTCACGTGTTGCCCTAGACTTGGTTCAAGTCGGTGAATTTTTAAAAATATTTATGATTACATTCATGATAGTTTCTCTTGTGTCTCTATTATTTAGTACAAACCTATCGGGAATTTGGTAGCCCAGGCCAGGTTTTCCCAGCGATTGAATGCGTCACCTTTGAGTCTGCACAGTATAGTGAGTTAGTTTCTGCCGGATTCACCGTCTTAGACATCTTGCGAAGTACCGGCGGCCAGACGGACTGTGTACACAGTGGCGTCAAGCAAATACAAAATGATTGACCGCTCCTGACATTATTCTTGCCAATAAGGAGGACGCATGAACTTAGTGGCGTCGAATAGGACCCTTTTGCTGGGCCTTTGATTTTCGCACGGAACAAGCCGCTTGACAACTTCTTCTTTCCATCCTTGAATAACCGGCGACGATTGTCGCATTTTGCAATATGGGCCCTACAAACAACACAGATATTTTCACGCGTTTTCGGTGATACAACAAAGGTCGGGCTGACTTTTGTGGGAGTGATCACACTCGACATTTTGTCAATAACGCCATGTGAGTTTTATGCACGTCTCTCTTGGGGGCATCTTATGAATAATATATAAGTAAATAAAAACATCATTATGAATAATTTATTGCAACGCAAACCCTGCAAGAAAACCAAGTCTATGATTCCGGGTGAAACTCCCCTGTATAGCGTTTACCTCATTCATCGCGTCCACTTCACTCACGCGCGCATTTCACAGGAATTGCGTTCACTCCACTCAAACATTCACAAATCACAGACTTGAACCAAGTCTAGTGTAGCCCGTCAGCCTCAAACAGAGAAGTCGTGTATTTATTGTTGGACTATTATAGAAATTCTGTCATCTAGAAGCAGCATATCATACCTGCCATGGATGAAATCAGTCATAGTGATCATACATTGTACGATAAACCAGATATGAACTGAATGTGCTCACGTGTTTTACAACAGATTCGCTTCACAGAATGTTGGATATCCAGTACACAGACTAGAAGATTTTAGCATTTACTAAACAGAACAACTTGACCTACTAATGTGACCCCTGAAAGGAACGAATGACTTTGAGTTTGACAAAATCACAAACTCAGTTATCAAGCATTGAAATTGACTGCTGATTACTCGACATGTATTGACATTTATCAGACACTGCTGGACGCATGAAATAATACAATATGACATGAATTACTGCATAATGAATTACTGCATACTTTTTGACTGTTATGAAGTTGTGTAAAACAATTGTACCTTTGACCTGTCTCATATAAAGTTACTAGACAACGATCAAGGAGATGTTACGCAACATTTGCAGACCTCAGGATAACGACTAACCAAAATTAAACACAAGAACAAAGACATTGTGTATTCTGACAGCAGTTCAATTGAGCACACGACGTGGAGTGGAAGATAGACTTCTGATAAGACTAGCCGTGTATACGGTCTACTGCCAGAGTAACTATCTCTGACTAGGATTAATTGTATTATGTATTTCAATATTCCTGTCAATAAACCCAATTCATACCAATATAATCGACATTCGTGTGAGGTGTATAATAAGAACAATCAGATATCCGTTATATCATTATATGTAGCAGATTTCATCAACTTTTGCACAGTACTCTCAGAGTTAAATCACTAATTACAAAATTATATTTAATATGTAAATGAGCTAATTATTAACTTGATACACCCTTGCTTCTCAGTACAATTAAACATTTATCACATCAATATCTGTATCAAGTTTCATCAAATGTAATGCTAGAATTTTTGAGTAATATCACTAATTACAAAGTTCATTAAATATGTAAATGAACCCTTAATTAACTCCATAGAGCTAAATGCCTCTCAGTACAATTAGATATTTATCAGACTAATATCTGTACCAGATTTCATTGATTTGGGTGCCTTAATTTCAGTGTTATATACCTAATTACAAATTTCATCAAATATGCAAATGAACCCTTAATTAAATTCACACTACTAAGTGCTTTCCAACTCAGTTAGATATAAGTCAGATCAGTATCTGCAGCAGAATTCATCATATTTTGTGCAGTTATATCGGAGTTATATGACTAATTATAAAACTTTATAAAATATGCAAATGAGCTATTTATTAACTTGACACTGCCCAATGCTTCTTAGTATAATTAGATATATCAGATCAATATTTGTAGCACGTATCATCAAGTTTGGTGCAGGAATGTCACCAGTAACAAAAGTTCATTAAATACGCAAATGAGCAGATAATTGACATGACACTCACAGTATCATCATAATGTTCTGAGATTTTTATCTGTGAAAAAGTTAGTGAAATTTTGTGCAGTATTTCTTGATATATGTCTACAATGTCATTACCGTCTCCATAGGGAAACCATTGTACGGAAAAAATGATATTGCATAACTTCATTAATATGCAAGCCACACTAACCAAAATCTAATCAGTTCTTGCAAGTAGCATATGGTACCTGTGGACAAAATCTGATTTGAATCTGTTCAGGCGTTTTTGAGTTATCGTGTAAACAGACAGACAGACAGACAGACAGACAGACAGACACACACACACACACACTAACACACACACACACACACACACACGGACAGACAAACATACATCGCTATGGCATTAACCCGCGTGTGAACATTTGAGTTAAAAATCCCCGTTCAAAAGTACATCTACGGACATCTTGACTCTCCTCGGTTGCATTTTTCTGATACCAATATTTCTATCATCGATACTAATCAGAAATCTAAATGCAAATACAGTATTCAAGATGCCAACGCTATGATACTTATTGCAGTCAAGCGTGTGCGAGATATTCGTCAGCTTACAAGGATCGGCGGTACAAATGTCAATGTACAAATATTAGGCTACATGGTTTACTATTGATCATCTTAAAAGGATGGAATTCCCTCTCATTCATTTCCAATACTCCATATGAGTAGTATATTATACTTGTTTTCTGTGACTCGAATTTTGTTTTCCCACCATTTTAGCTACAGGGGAAACCCCCTCCCGGTAGCTAAAATGGCATACGCGTACGTGAGTTCATATACAGGTCACCTCACTTACACGACAGCTGGCACTGACGCCTATCGGAACGGTAGTTTACAGATGACTCACTGACATATAATAGATATTTAGGTCAGCACTCAGTATTGTAGTTCCCTATTGAGTCATTTGTTTGATAGATTCTGACTGTGATGTAAGTAAAAAATTCTGCTCTTCCCCTATCTGTACGGTTCCTGTGCTGATTTTTGTCTTCTGGATGTAAGTATATAGATATAATTTTATACCTTACTCGTCTTCTGGTTGTGTCCCTTTTCACTATGTTTTATTCCTACGCCTATCGGAACGGGAGCAACACTTATGTTAGATTTTCCCCTACCCTACCGTAACCGTCACTGTAGGGGGTTTCAATCTGGAACACTGTTGCGCAATACCTATCCAGCAGGGGCTTTCCAGTAGGACTTTCCCATTCCGGTAGGCTTCGAATGTTGCTTAGCAGCCTGTGATGTCATGTTACAAGTCTAACATTCTACAGTTTTCATGAAAAATTTCTAAAGAATTTTTTTCTGAACTCGAGAGTTAACTTGCTCACGCGATAGATAAAATCTTAGAAATTTCCTCTGAACTTAAAATATATCGGAAGACCATTACTTCAAATAAAATGAGACGTTTTAGATAAATGGTACTGATATCTAAAGTGTAAGAAGTTGTATCATTTTTAACAAATGAAATGTTGCCGGAACAACTTTCTTCCCCTGTCGGAACGGTACGAGTAAAAATATCTAAATCTTTTTGATCTTTATCTATGGTTATGATAATATTGCAAGGTGTTCTTGAATCTGTTTTTACAGCGATATTTCCAATTAAATCGTCAAAATCTGTTCCTGTACTGAACTTTATGCGTTTGATAAAAACTGTACCATGTTCAATTATTTTCATATTATCAGTCATCTGTTGATTTGCAGTCTGTAAATTTAATTCAGCTGTCTCCTCCCCCATACTCTTCAGACCCAGTTTCTTTAAATTGGTGTCCCAAAATAAACTTACTGGAACCCTGCTAGCTGTATATGAGCAATAATTCTCCCCATCATTTATCCACCTTCTTAGTGTATTATCTGAAGACATTATTGTATTAAGAGGACTAATTTTAAGGTGAACCGGTATACCGAGTAGTGTAATGTATGGATTCTTCGGAGTAAGCCAACAACGAAAATCTAGCAACTTGTACTTGTTAACATTGCTATCAAAATAAATCACATTTGAAGTTCCTGGCTCTTCAGCAAATCCACCTGCAATTTTACTATCCAATATATCTAAGATGTTACGCGGTACATTATAAGGCATGAATTTCTGACTAGCCTTATCCCATGTCAGAGCAAAAGGAGTAGGATCATTTGCAGCCTTTGTAGCGTCAATTACGGTTTCATCGACGTCTTTCAGTTCGGAAAATTCTACAGCATGTTCGTGGCTTTGCACTGTTGCGGCCAATAAAACGAAATGTTTTTCATGGTCCTTGTATCGAAGGACGTAATCCTTATTATGATTACCTGCTATCTTAGTATTATTGTTAATTTTAACATCACTCAGATCTTCGAGCTCGAGATTATGTCCGTGAATTGCACCTAGACCGTAGTTACTTGGGCCAGACATAATTTACTCCGTAGGGTCGTATATACAGTGAAAATTAAAATAATACCTTGTAATAATATACAACCATGGCTTCAGCTATAGGAATGACAGTTCTCGGTGCTGTATTAAATGCAACGGCATTCACAGGAGGAAATATTATCGGACAAAAGCTTTCCGGGAATGGTGAGGCTCTTATTGAAGAGAAAATCAGACCTGATAAAGCATTAGAAAAATTTGAACACGACAAAAATGTCTGGTCAGAAAAAAGATTACTCCAGGCTGATTGGGAAAGAGAAAATCAGGCTAAAGATATTCATGCTGCGGCTGAATTAAGAGATACAGATGCAGAAATAGTTGAAGAAGCAGCAGCGGTGCCGCAAGCCAACTCTGCGTCAGGGCCAGTTCAATTCTCAGATTATTATCAGCCCAGTCCTGAGCAAAAGAAATATGAAATGATTTATATTGCTGGAGGATTGGTCGTGGGATGGTTTATGATGCGTTAGCTACAGCAATTCAATACAAAAGCTAGTTGGCCAGTTATTGAAATTAACTATGTTTCCATCCTGATCTGTTACCCAAATACGCATTGAACTCATGTAATCTGAGCCTTTTCTCAATGGCATGGAAATTGAGCCCCCGTTTTTAAAATCATAGGTGACCTTTTCACTTATTTCTTTTGTATCCTGGACGGGAAGTATTTGTAAACAGTCCGATACTTTCCACTGTATGTATTCACCCGAGCCAAATGAAACATAATTTCCAGTAACATCAACGACATCTGAATGAACTATATATTTAGTGACTGTTAAGAAATCCGCTCTCTTCGGACTCATAGTACTTTTTATCACGGGGTTGTCATCTCCTCTATCTGAAAAACCGACGAGGTTAGCGAAGTTACCTGTAGCATTAAAAAATACTTTGATATCTTAAGCCAAAGTTAGAAGAACGCGGTTTGTCGGCAGATGTTTTTCAAAATTAATTTTCTGCTTCAACCCGATTGCTTTGTTGAGTGTATCGATATTGTAGTTAGCTGGACGTATTGATATAGTCTTCTTCGGTTGCCCATTTTCTTGATATTTTAATATACTATTCGTCCCTGTTATGTTATGCCATGAATTAAAGAGTGAACACTGCAATAGTCTTATTGTAGTAAACTGTGATATGTCAATGCAAGGGTTAAAATTAACAGTAACCGGTTTGCCTGTTTTGCTTTCAATCCAAATGATCATCTCCGCGTTGTATATACATTACAAAGTATAAGGTTCTGCAGGAATAATATTTTTCTGTTCAAGGAGAGCAGCAGTCGCTCCACCTAATTTTACCCACCGAGTCAAATTTGGTCAGCTTGGATCGCCAATATCTATTTTCAGAAATTTGCTGGAGATCATAAGATATCCCATCGCAAGTCCAGCGATTACAATACCATCATACATTGTGTTTACAACTGTTTTAGTATCCATGATTGCTAACACATATATAAAATAGAAAAATAAAATAATTACGGAATTAATCCATCTCATACAATGTAGAGGGACCTTGACTTGGTGGCCCTTTCGGAACCGTAACCGTAGGGGTTCCGGAGGGGGAAAACTTACTTTCCGCTACCGTTCCGGGCTCTGTTTTTGTCGCTTTCTGAAGCGGCTCATCTTTCCGGAGGGGATAAATTATGCCGAGCACGCCCAAAATATAGCCCTAATACAGTCAATGAAACCCTTATAATTCCTAAAACAAGATAACATTTATTATACCAGCTATCACACTGTTTTGACAGAAGGCTTATACAGTTTGCTTCAGTCATACTATCGCTAGTCATTGCTTCCCACTTCATCTTCTTGTTTTGCCTGTTCCATTCTGCTAATCTCTTGCCCGCAGCAACTCTCCCTGGATGCTTCGTCGGTAATGTAATTTTCTCTATATTGCGCTGTGGCTTGTTCCGAATGGTAGTCATTGGAGCTTGTGGTGACGGAGTCGTTTCCGTTTCCTGTGTCATTTCCGTTTGCAGAGTCCCTTTGGGACGTGGTGCTTTCAAAGTTGAATCCATTTATGTCAGGTATTATATTAAACCCGATTTTTTTTAAATCTAAATGTTTACCCGTAATTAAACCGGTGGAAAGTAGAACAAGTATGGGCCCAAAAGTGTAGGCTATCCATCCTGATAATCGTTTTATTTCACTCTTTAGAATAAAATCCTTTTTAACATCAGTGGCATAGTTATCTCGGTCATCGATTGGAACTACCTGACTTATTGCTCTTGCTCCTAGATCTATGAAACTTTGAGTGATATTATCACTTATAAGAGAACTGTATTTCGCTTCGTACATTTTGAAGGCTTTATTTACCGTCTCATCCCCCCATTTTTCTACGTCCGCAACTGAAATCTCCTTACCAAAAAATAACTTACTCTGGCCACTTGCGATGACACAGAGTATTTTTTCACGTTTCGTCTCTATTATGGATTGGGCGTCCGACGTTGCGGTTGGTAGTGCCGCTGTCGTATTTGCCCCTGCCGATGACTTAATTAAATTCTCCATTGTTTTTAGTATGTTATCTATTCTTAGTAAAAAATAAAAAATTCGTTTAAACCTGAATCCGAAATATAGTATTAAGATGGTCTGGAATGTCAGTATGATTTCGAAGTATGTGATATGAAAATTCTCCTCCATTAAAATCTATCTGTATATAGAAACACGAATCATGAGTACAGACCTATTCCCGGTTGCTTTTCAATTGAATAAAAAACATATACCGACAGTACAGCATGCTGATATTCCTTCCAAACCAAACAACATAAAACCTATTCTCATTGACTTAGAAATATATGTAACGCCGACAGATAAATTTACTTTTCATACGCAGGATATATTTAAAGATAACATAATCACTCATCGATCAGCTAAAGAAAGTAATATATGGCTGGGCACATGAAATACTGGGACCAGCAATTAAATTTTGCTGTATGGTGCAGCACTACTTGTTGTGGTATATCATTCGCCCATTTCTTCGATAAGAAATTTCCGCCGCAAATACGATCATTCTGTCGTTTTCATGTTTACTTTACAATACGTCGTATCCTTCACTAAATGGGCGTTGCACTTCCAGACAATACTATCTTCAAAGCCGGCGACAATCCATACAATCCCGTCCAATATGAACTTCTATGTACAGAATTTGGAAATATAAGTCCAACGAAGTCTGACTTTCGTTATCGTTTCAGTCAAAATAAAGGTCTTGGCTATGGTTATGAATATTACACTAATCATGGTCCCGTTCGTCAGCCAAAAGCAATATACAATGGTCACGACTTTTTCCTCTCCGCTGACAGTGGCGTTTTCTATACACATACCATTTTTGGAAAGAAAAAACATGTTCTGCCCGACAAAGACAGACCACACTATTATTTCTTCCGAGGATGCCGTTAAGTGGCAGGACGACCATCCCGGAGGGCCACCTCACAATGACACTAGTCAGATTCCCCTATCACCTTCGGAACGGAAGGCAGCAGATACAGTCGCCGCGGATCCTATTCACGAATACGGCAAAATTGGTTTGTTATCTTTAGCCATGTTCATTACATTTATGTACAGTATATAGAGCAGATGTATGCAACCATACCATTCAACATGATTGTAACTGGACCGACAAATTCCGGCAAAATGGAATATGTGATGGATCTCCTCACCGGTCCGTACCTAGGAAAATTTGAATATATAGTTTTCATTTGTCCGACATTCATGAACAATAAAACATATAATAAAAGATTCATTTTCACCGATGACAATGTGTTTATATTTCCGGTCGGACTCGATGCTGTGGATGATACACTAGCCTTCGTACATAAGGAATTTTCCGGCATGAACACTTTATTAATACTCGATGACTGCGCCCCGTCCAAAGATATGAAGAAGCGCAGTGACATTTTAGTCAAACTTGGTTTCAGCGCAAGACACGACGGATTATCTGTCTGGGTTCTGACTCAACAATATACCAGTATTAGTAAACCATTCAGGGAAAACATACAGATGTTAGTACTATTTTACACACCGAGCAAGACAGACAACAAGACTATTATAAAAGAATATGGAATGGAGCTGTCAGAACGGGAAGCCACGGACCTAGTCAGACAATTGAAAAGTATACCATTCAGTAAATTAGTATTTCATTTATGGCATCCGTACTACATACATTTTTTCGTATAATATAGCTAATCATGGCTTCGCCCGAAGGCTCTACCGATAAGAATCCCGAAGGAACTCTTAGAGAATTATATTACAACCCGAAAACTGGTTTTGGAGGTGTACAAAAATTATATGACGCAGCACGCTCCAGCGGACTAAAAGTTACTAAGAAAGAGGTACAGGACTGGTTAAAAACTCAGCTAATTTATAATCACATAAACCGGTACCTCGTACTCGAGGTGGTGGTTCGGGCGGGAGGCGCGTTTTCGTAACATCGATAGACGAGTTTTGGCAGGCAGATCTCGTGGAATTCCCTTCACCATTCGCAAAAGAGAATAAAAACATTCGATACATGCTAACAGTAATGGATGTGCTCAGCAAATATGCATGGGCCAGGCCAATACAGTCAAAAACGGCAGATGGTACTCTGAAGGCGCTACAAGACATAATTAAGAAATCCGGGAGGCAACCAGACAAACTTCAGACAGATGAGGGGGGAATTTACTAACCAAAAAATACAGAAAGGGTTGGAGGAGTCGGGAATTTACTGGTTTCACACCTACAGTGACAAAAAAGCTAGTGTTGTTGAACGTTTTAATCGTACAATAAAGACGATGATGTGGAAATACTTTACATACAGACAGACACGTGAATGGCTCGGTATTCTACCACAACTTCTCGAGAATTACAATAACACCGTACAAGGAAGTATCAAAATGAAACCCATCGACGTAACGGAGGACAACGATTGGCAGGCATTTTATACACTTTACCCTGAGTTGGCAGCCATGGGAGCTAACCCTGAATTCAAGACGGGAGAAAGGGTTCGAATTACAAAATACAAGACCACTTTCAGGAAAGGATATTTACCAAATTGGACAGAGGAGATTTTCATAGTTTCAAAAGTGGTGTATGCAGCTGGATTTGGAACGCCGCCTGTTTATAAGATAAAAGATCTGAATGGAGAGGAAATACTCGGCACTTTCTATTCCGATGAACTTCAGAGTGCCCTTTCGGAATGTGCTGGCACCGACGAGCTGTACAGAGTAGAACGAATTTTGAAGACGAAAAAAATTAGAGGAAAGAAATACCATCTGATAAAATGGAAAGGTTATCCATAAAGTTTGAATAGTTGGGAGCCAGAGGAAAATGTTATTAGAACTTCGTAGCGTTCTGAAAGAGTACTCTCTGTAGTTCCTGTGCTGGTACTTGTCAAGTACTAACGTAAGTACTAACGCAAGTACTAACGTAAGTAATTACGACAGTTATTCAATAAGTACCATGGAAGAAGTCTTAATCTCTTGAAAGAAGAAAGGGTCAGTTTACCACCATTCTTCCAACCACCTGGCCAAGTATTTATCATGTATTGTCGTAAGTAATGTTCACTTATTGCATCTTTTTTGGCTGTATGTGGATGAGGTGGTACCCCGGATCCTTCACATATTAAGTTTGCAAGATCTTCAAAGCGACTTCTCATGTTGTTATGAGCTGTTCTTTCGAGTGCCCCTTTTTCAGCTTTATCTATAAGTTCTGGTTGAAGTATAATGTACACAACTGACATGAGCCATAGACAAGTAACTTTAAAGTCTTGTCTCCCTTCGGAACGCTTCATCATATCAAGTGCCTGTAAGTCAAACAGAGCATTATAAGTACACACTGTTTCACAAGCATTAAGAAGTTTGTGTAGGTTCTTGAGTGAGACTCGAGGTTGTTCTAGTTGTTCTTGGTTAGGTGGATAATAAGCTTTTTCAAGTTCGCCTTCGGAAAAACCATCTATTAAAAATCCCTGGCTGCCGCCATCAAATGCAATTCCAAAATCAAAAGCTCGTGGAGAATCTACTGGTCCGACTGTCTCTGTATCAATTGTAGGATTAAGTACACCCGTGGCCACTTTAGTGTTTATCAAGCCTGTCTGGTACAAGCAGAAATTCTGTCTGCAGAAGGGTGATAAAACGGTTACTTTACCCTGTATCAGAGGTGATAATCATCCTACCATCGGTACCCCGTGGACACGCCGATTAGCCTGAAATTACGGAGTGATTATAAAATACACTGTATACAAATGATGTTGACCACAGCATTTGCCCTATCAGTACTCAGT
>LD344870.1:26326-58577 GCA_001465055.1 Ptychodera flava
GCAAATCCAGGTGTCCGCCTCAAAGATGATAATCTATATCATAACATATTAGCTTTCATTAAGGAATGTCAAAAGACTAACTTCTTTAAGCGACTAGAATTCATAAATGTCTTTCAGGAGGTTGATGATGACATGGAAGTCCAACATCTACAAGAATATTGGGTTCTTCGATTGATTTGCGACACAGGTAATCGATTTATCTTTCAGTCAGATGGAAATATTTATGTAAAGATGTGATTTATTTTGAATTTTTTTCTTCTGAGTTACTATATACATTACACAAAAATGGGATATGATAGATCATTATTACCGAATTTCAGCAACCGAATACCACAGGGAAAGTCATGTGGTTGCTCATAATCCAAGTGACGCAGATCCAGGCCAGACACTTATCATACGATGTCCAAAGTTAGAAAAATAATCCCAATCATACCAATCCATAATCCAATGACAGTAGGTCGGAATTCGGAAGACAATAGTTGTAAACATAGACACAAAACAGCACAGAACAGACAGTAAATAGACGGTACACAAACAAAGTCACATTCATGAAAGAAAGATATATGGACCTCTGGCCAGAAGACCAAGAAGTGATGTCAGGTGTTTCGAAAATAGTAAGCGCATCCTGCCCCACATGTGGCACCCGCCATATATCAATCTATAAGTCAGATAGGTAGTGGTCACTAACTAAGGCCCAATGTCACCGATGCCATCAGTGATCGGAGTAGTACTAGTTCCAGATACTTTCGACCTGGTTTTTGATCTCGAAGTAACGGGACATGAAGATAACCGAGTAGTACAAAATGTTGCAAAAAATATAATCGAGCGTATGGTTCTCACATTTGAGGGTCAGGCACTTTTCAATTTGAATAAATATAATCTTATTGAATGTTATCGCGATCTCTTCAAACATAAAAACAAGAGAACGAACATGACACTGTATAGAATTCAGAATGAAAATCTAAGAAAATTGAGAAGTGGCGCGGCCAATGCAGATGCCGCTGTCGTGGACGATCATTTACTTTTCAACACATATAAAACAAACATTGCTATTCATCTGTCTCATCCCCTCATAACAGGCCATGGAGTTGCATACCCATCAGCATTAGGGAGTCATATTGAATGGGGAAATTACGCTTGCACTCGCCTCCCAATTACTTGTTAGTAATAATGTTGTTACACCCAATTATAAATTAAAAAACATTAAAATGGAATACGAAACAATATCTGATCCCGACCTCGGGAGACAAACTGCTGGTTATTACAACAGTGGAAAAAGTTACCTTTACGAGCATTTACATTATTTTAGAACAATCCCATTCAAAGAATCAACCACTGTTATCAATGAAAATATAAATGTACCACGACGTAGCATGAGAGGTATTGTTATACTCTTCACTAAAAATCAGAATCAGTCAGAACTTAATTGCGAACTTTTCTTTAATCCATCCATTGAATCTGTGTCTGTAATGATTGAGGGTATTGCAAATAAAATATATGCTCAGAAGATGTTACCAAGACAATTTTGGACTGAAGATAAAGATTGTTGTGAAATTGATATAGATGAGGTCGATTATTTGAAGAATAAATTCTGTCTGTTTATCGATCTGCGTAGTTTTAAAGATATTGAATTTCACGGAAATGGTTTAAAAGTAATGAACACAAAAGATAGTATACAACTTGAAATCCTGAAAAAAGATACTTCAGTAAAAGGTGTCGACGACGCTCGCGATGATAATATATTTGCTCATGTTTATGTTGTTAGTGATGCAATGGTCTCTGTTGAAAATAGTAGATTAAAGTCTATACTATTTTAATGGAAATCCGAAGGGACTCCCGAGTTCAGAAAAAAACTCTGCAGAAATTTTTCATGAAAACTGTAGAATGTCACATCTTAGTTATGACATCACAGGCTGCTAAGCAACATTCGAAGCCTACCGGTGTTCCAGATCGAAACCCCCTACGGTTACGGTTCCGGTAGGGTAGGGGGAAATCTAACATAAATGTTGCTCCCGTTCCGATAGGCGTAGGAAAAAAAACAGTGTGAAAAGGGACACAACCAGAAGACGAGTAAGGTATAAAATTATATCTATATACTTACATCCAGAAGACAAAAATCAGCACGGGAACCGTACCGATAGGGGAAGAGCAGAATTTTTTAGTTACATTACAGTCATAATCTATCGAACAAATGACTCAATAGGGAACTACAATACTGAGTGCTGAACTAAATATCTATTATACGTCAGTGAGTCATCTGTAAACTACCGTTCTGATAGGCGTCAGTGCCAGCTGTCGTGTAAGTGATGTGACCTGTATATGAACTCACGTTCGCGTATGCCATTTTAGCTACCGGTAGGGGGTTTCCCCTTTAGCTAAAATGGTGGGAAAACAAAATTCGAGTCACAGAAAACAAGTATAATATACTACTCATGTGACGTACACATTTTATTACACCGTATTCATAGATGACCTTATAAAAATAAAGAAGTTGAGAAGAGTTAAAGAAATTTTGAGAAGTCGTTGCTGTGGAACAACACGCACTCTCTTAGAGTTTCTGGAACGTCAGGATGTTGTACATGAAAGTCATGCAGATCCCCTGATAGACATTTTAGAAGACATTGGAAGAACTGGTTTAGCTCTCGAAGTAATAAAATACCAAGGTATGGTTTGTTTAGTGTTTTGTATTTTTGTATTAAGGTGGAAAGATACTTGTCAACACACTGGCAGTAAATTTCACGTAATTGCAAGATACGTCTTCGAATTCGTGTAAAAATTCACCAACACCGTGGTCACATTTACAGCTACCGATGAAGAAATAATGTAAATACTCTTATCCGCTTTCAAAGTGTATTAGTAGATATGTAACAAATAAAAGATAATATGAATAAGTCTTCCATTGAATGGCGATCGTGATATTGCACCGATAATTCGATCCGTAATTACTGATCGACGAAGTCGTACTTGACATACAATGGCTGATTATGTACAAAATGCATTCTCCCCTGTCGCTGTGATAACAGTTTCAAATCGCATCATCAGCAGATCAGATAATGTAGGAGAATTTGTTCAAAAGTACTCTTGATTATAGTTTTCAGCATCCCACCTCAAGACTGTCAGTGTTTCGCTAGTAGTAGAAATTAACTACTTTGAAACTAAAACAGCATATATAGGTTCAATGTGTGTCGACAAAAACCGTGATCCAAATTGATCCAAATTGAGACACTGGAACGTCAAAGGCGACTATTGCTACGGATCTACCAATATATGGTAATAAGTTTTATCGTGACTATAGAGTTTTATTGCTGTTATGACCCTTTGAATGATTATCATGAATACGTTCAATCTTTAACTATGTGTAAATCGTACACAGGTAAGGAAAGCCACACTCTGACCTTACAGTTTTGTCTTTCTCTGTCTCCTTCCTTCATTCCTCTCTGCCTTTCTCTGTCTATCTTCCTTGTCTTCTGCATTTCTATTCCTGTTGCAGACGAGGTAAGAATTTTGGCATTTTGTGAATCATTGAAAGCAAAACCTTATTTTTTGGCCTTCGCAGTTATTTCTTCAGAACCTAAACCCCTGCTCAAATACCGAGTTCATTGCGAAATGGGAACAGCACAACAAAGAACGCAAAGCAACTGAAGGACACAAAACCGAGAAAATTAGTCTGTCGGCGAAATGCAAGCGAACTAATGTTTTGATGTCGCTATCGTCAAGTATTGACTTTCGTACACCTGAAAGCGTTCAGAATACACTGCATGTATCTTGCTAATTATTCCAAAATTCTTAAAAATGACAAACACCTTCAGAAATTATATTGAAAAAATTATCATTAGAGACTTTTTAGGATCTCTGAGAGATTTAGCAAAGGGCGCAAACTCTTATTTGCTTTTCTAACTGCGAGGGCGCTGATCAGTCTACCCGAAGTCTGTCATGTCAAGCTTGTCTTTCCAGTATAAAATCAACAGAATCAATCGATCATCAAAAACTTATCTTTATCCATGGAATAGAAGCCTAAATGCAAACAGTTTTAATAACATACATTAAGTTGAACGTTTCAGTAAGGAGAAAAGATACTCTCCTTTAAATCTACACCTATACTGACCCAACGCGAGCAAGATTTGCATGCAACATTAACTACGCTAAATTGAAATACAGAGATGTACCCAGGAAGTACATTTGTCAATCAGTGTTCATTCAGTGGTAGTGGGAATCACAAAAATAAGATATCATAGTACTTGTTTTGTAAGTCGCTGTACAAAATAACTAGACTACACATAAGTCGGCGCCTATTGTTGACAATTACAACGGATACATTAGGTACATTTTATTGTTCTATGTGTGTACTTATCTTATTCACATCTTGCTAAGTTTGATTTTCTAATCTCTTAAAACAGTATGGTTTTTGTTAAATCCCACCAGGAAAAAACAAGAACGTAATGCACAAACTATGATATTTCAATGGAGGCGTTACATGATGAACCATGAAAATTAAAAACCTTAAGCTAATTCATGTGAGAAATTTAAGGATGTATATATCTTTGTTTCATTATATTCTAAAATAAGTTTCTTTAAAAAAACATTTTTCTTGCAAGGGTCATGTCAGTAATTCTATGTTGTAAAGTGCTGTAAACATTGTAGCAATCAGATGCAGGGTTTATATCACCTAAAACTCTTGTCTTCTGCTGCACGTTGGCCTATCAGTGCGATAACTGGCACTTCAGTCGGATTTCATGCCAAGGTTCCCCGACACAAACGCTGTAGGTTCGAAATCATTTCCATAAGAAACGATACCTTACTTGAGGTGTGAACTGACTGTCAATCGCTCTACAAATATCACGGGTGATGTCATATTCGTAAACATTGTGATCTTTTGTTCTACTTGATCGGTAGTTTATTTACTCTCTGGGGAGTCATAAGCAATTAATTCGGTAACGCGGAAATTTTAAGCGTTCAGGGGATTAGCCTAGAGACATGGTTTGTGCCGGCCGATCCCCTCATGTTGCTTCGGTCTTTGTAAAGTTTCTTTAATTTGAAAGGAAGATAATGTTTAATATGTACGCCACCTGCCGCCATCGTACTTTACAAACACAATTCTATACATAAGACACAAGAAACACTCTGTATCGTAGGTTTTGTATACCTTTTAGTTTGTTAACAGTGCATGGCAAATTTCAGCAGAATGCAAGCTAGCAATCACGCGTGAATCAATTGTGACATGAAGTAATGCTTTCCCTCGAATAAAACCGGATTTCTCGTCACACGTGAACAACTACATTGAACTACCTATTTTGTATGTAAGGCTGCGTTCACAAATAATGGTGAGGAGAGGGCTGGAGGAATCGCAGTTGAAATCTTAATTTTTTCAGATCCCTGCTCAATACCCTCAAAAAATTTCAAATGCCCCCTCATATGAGGTTTTTTTATGTCCCCCAAACTATTAGCTGCCGAAGGGATGTACATGTAGAAACAATAAATATGTGTTGCGCAGTTCTGCTTGCAGATGTTCGACACTACCCTTTTTGATCTACACGTACCGGTAAATCTTCTGCAGTTGTGATAGAAAAGTTGTCAGCAGTTTGTAGAGCCACATTGAATTGATTCATTTCTAATCGATGGACTTTTGTATGTATCTGTTAAACCGACTTGAGTTAATCCAGATCTGGTTGGCTCAACGGAATCTGCTTGAGAGTACCAAAAGTGACGATCATGAGAGAGTATGCAAATTATGAATTCCTGGCTACACTTTGCCGAATAGTGAAAAATTAAGAACGGTGACCTACCAAACAAAAAGGTTATATCACATATACATGTGTGAACTACGTCCTATACATGAGGGGATCGGCCGGCACAAACCATGTATCTAGGCTAATCCCCTGAACGTTTAAAATTTCCGCGTTACCGAATTAATTGCTCCCCAGAGAGTAAATAAACTACCGATCAAGTAGAACAAAAGATCACCATGTTTATGAATATGACATCACCCGTGATATTTGTAGAGCAACCACCGATTGACAGTCAGTTCACACCGTAAGTGAGTTATCTTTTCATATGGAAATGATTTCGAACCAACAGCGTTTGTGCCGGGGAATCTTGACATGCTTATAAAAGTTTGCTCTAATAATGGCAAATGTGGTGAAAAATCCTATTTATTCACACATTTTCCTTCATTTAAAACAGAATCTTTTCCGTTCAAAATTTTACTTTCGTTTTAATGCAAAATGCGAATGTGAACATTTACCAAACTTCATCAAATTTGCATATTAGCTTATAATGTCATAATCATCAAAGTTACAATATAGCTGGACCTAATATAATCAATAAACAGCAGAGATATGGTCAAAGTCAATGCCCTTGAAGGATTGCTTACATTCTAGTTAAAGCCATTACTTGGGTATAAAAGGCAGCTTAACTTCAGTGGGTTCATTGTTTCGAATGACTGACACATGGCAGCAACGCAAGCAACTGCTCCAGAAAACTGACAAAAATCTTATCCACGGAGATAAATATAGCGCTGTGCCACCATAGTACCTTTTGTGAATACTTTAGACATAAGGTTGTGTGTCTGTTTTACAGTTTCAAGCGGCTTATTCATGAAAAATCTCTTTCTGTACACGGTCAGTGGCGTCGACAACATAGCCGTTGACCATTTCAAACTGCTGTCAATCACGAAGTGACGCGCAGAACGTGCGAACGATCAAACATTTGCTGTGTACACCGGATCACTTACGAAAAACACAATGAAAAAATCCCCAAATAAATAGCATTCAATCAATAAAACCCCGAAATCGGCCGACGACATACAGCCGCAGTTTAGCTAAGAAGTTTTTCATTCGATATTTCATAAGACTTTGCTTGTGACAATGCGCATGCTTTAGGTATGTGTGTACGGCAAAAGCCAGTGTAGTATTTACGGTAGTTCTCTTTTTGGAAGATGTGGTGGCCCTCAAAAGGTCCGTTTGGTTTGTGTCAAAGACACGACTTACTGCCAACGGTGACCCATGTACGAGCGATTCGGAGGATTAGGGTACAGGGACCGTATAAGCTGCAAAACACAATCGGGCATAATTTCCCTCTTTGTGACAACAGCCCCTTCGGCCCACATCAGACGTGCCTTGCGATCAATGTACCTGACATCTATCCAGGTACCTCTCCTGCACAGAAGAGTCCAGTATTTTCTATACAAATTTTCTGATGCAAACGTTCAGGTCACAAGCCTGCTGTCCAGTTCCCAACCACTTCTGCCGTACTCTTGTTTCACAGGGCTGACAAAAGCAGTGCCGACATTCTTCTGCATTCTGATCTCTCTGTATAATGGATATCGGTGGACAGCGGCGGTTTTCCTGGGGCATAGAATCTACCTCCGCTTCTCTTCGACGTCCACGCGTTTCTTCTAGATTGATCTCCCATCCAAAATGGGTTATAATGCCACGTATGACAGCCTCTTGCTTGTTATTCAGAGAGAGAGAATTGCCTACTCATGTCTGTTCGCGAACTGTAATGATGTGAAAATTACTGTCACGAGATCATTTGATGCGTCACTAAATCTTTCGTCTTATGTTCAGTTGACAATTGTATAACTTGTTCCGCTTACATATTATTGTCCCAAAAATATGAATATTGAAAAACAAAACAAAACGTGGCCTCGCTTTCTGGGTTACTTGTTGGGTACCGTAATTAATTTCATGTACATATTCTATGCCATGGAAGAATTTGTTTCCTCTTTACGATATGAAGGAGCAGTAACGAAGAATTTCGACATATTGTTGTTGCTTTTACGGTTTGTGGGACAATATTACAGTGTTAGCATTGGTCTTGGAAAGGTTTCGGACTATCGATCGCGTAAGCGTTCTAATCATTGCAAAAGATCCATGTCACTGAAACCACGGTAGTCAAGGTGAAAATAAATCTGTTCTCCGCGGAGTCCTGTCGCCAATCATCCTAGTCATGAATTTTAGCACACAGGTGTTTACTACCCGCATGCTTGTATGAACGTATTGTCTATTTCCATATGTTGTCATATTGTGAACGTCTTCTCGATTGATTCCCACGATAGATGTGAATTGCTTTGGACAACGATACTCACTATGCTCTGTTTTGACAATTACCTAACGACAGCAAAAAATCGGGAAATAATAGTGCCACATGAAAACCAATTACGTATCAAAGAGACGTTTTACTCTCGCAAAAAACCATGTCCCCAGACTTGGTTCAAGTCTGTGATTTTTGAATGTTAGAGTGGGGTGAACTTGATGAGTGGGGTGTACGCGATGAGTCGGATGTACGTGATACAGGGGAGTTTCACCGGTGCTATACGGCCGGAGGCTGTGTACACTGATTCTCAGTTTAAGTGGACAAAGTGGAGGCTAAAATGGTTTTGTATTTGATGTCGGCTAATCAGTATAGTTTTTTATCCTGAGTATTAGGGACATGACTTTGCGCTAATGTGCAAATTTTCCACACATAAATCAACTAAGTTTTTACTTTTCGAGCTATTTAATTATAAGTATGCAAATTTAACGAGTAATTTACGTTACCAAGGAATGTTTTTGAAATAGTTATACCCATTAAAGTAGCCACATATATTTCGGAAAGTAATGTTTTCATTTAGAGCAAGTTACCCATAGCCTTCATGAAATAGGTAATTAACGCTTACAACACAATGTTGATAGACAAAAAATACTGCCAAGTTCGTGATACCATCAATTTTAACAAAATTTTCATGAACTCTGATATTATCTTTTATGATATATAAAAGTGACTTTAGTTTCGCTTTAAATTGTTTGTTTGTTTGTTTACTTGTGTTGAGTGCGAAATAGGAACACTGAGATTAACAACTGCGCTATGTTGTCAATAAAACATTATATGGTCCTGAAAAGTTGTAACGTAGATTACGTCAATATTGTCGGTGGTAACGTAAATTAAAGAAAATATTACAAGTTACATGGCTCTTGTCATCTTTTAAACATTTTGTTTTGTCATAATTAATATCAAAGGGACAAATTGACTTTATCAATAACAATCTTTCTGTTAACAACTAAGTCACTTTGATTCAAAACTACGTTGTTATCTAATCTCTCTTAGGAAGGATTATGGAATATTTTATCCACCAAATGGAACGTTTCATCCATCGAAATTCCAACATTTCTGTAAAACACTTTGCGTTTCAAATGACATAAAAAAATCATAAATATTGGATGAACTGACATCTTTGTAGTCCTCTGCAGCAGTTTTCAGCTATCTGCCACATTGATATTCATGATAAAGTTGATCTTGAATGGTAATAACGTAAATTACATATTAATTTCGATTGCCTTAGGGAAATGTAAAGTTGAAAAGTCACCGACTTCGCTTGGGGAAATAAATGTAGAAATACAAAATTAATCGTCATTTTTATATAGATACAGAGTAAAGGACTATAATCCATCATACTTACAAGAAAGGCAAATGCTACCGAACACATTTCGAAACGCAACATGCGGTAAATTGTCTGAGAATTCAGAAATATCATTCTCTTAACAATGTCAGTGTTGTAGCAGCTTCATTACATTAAGAAGTCCCCCTTGTTTAAAATATTGATCAATCGGACTTAAGGAAACTTAGATGGTATTTTAACGAACTGTCTCACCCTTTTCCATCGCAAAACTTCTTCTCATGCTAGTTCATCTGTAAATGAGCTTACATGCAGAACTCTTCCACTTTTATATTTTTACTTTTGCTCACTGCATCACAATACATCTTTCAATGAGAGCCTTGACCTGGGCATTTTTCCCGTGTCGTATTCTGTGACTGACATATTACTGAGTGCTTTTTTGACTTTCTGTCTTGTCCCACAACAACTGCATTGACTTTGGAATTTTCTTTGTCTTTGCTGTGCTGCCCTCTTACTATAACTATTTTACTGGGTTGTGGTATACGTACTTCTTGACACGCTCCCTATCCTTCCTCTACAAAACTCTCCCCAGTTTAAGTCACTTTTCATTCTCTTTAGGCTCTATGAATTTCTATTCTAGCTTTCCTCATTCTGCAAATAGTAGACATATTGCCCATGACGATGTTGAAAAAAACAAGAACACATTGTTGCCACATTAATTGTAGTCTACGTTACGGTTATTGCACTAAATATTATCTATTAGAAAATTACAGCATGTTTGTATATGGCGTTTTGAGGAAGTCACAACTTTGTTGTTTACCATTTAGTACTTTTACAAGCTTTAAAATATCAAATGTGATTTTATAACGAGTGCTTCTTCGCAAATGTAACTTACGTTACCGCTACTTTGAAATTTGTTAATATTTTCAATAGATATATGATTATATATATTTCTTTGCCTTTGCTGAATATTAGTTTGCTTCGTTAATTTGGAAATTATTTCAAAATACCAAACTTTTTACTGAAAATCAGATTTCACCCTATTCAGTTTGCTTTTTAAAACTTAAGTAATTTACGTTACATTGCCAACCTGCAAACATGGCCAGTCATATGATCCAGATTTATATACAGTGTTGCCAAATGAAGTTGATTCTGAAGTTGTAATATACCAGAACAGCAAGACAGCAATATAACAAATCATATCATGACACGTATCGTTACTGTATCCTGGACGCGTCAAGATGACGTAACACCGTACATGAGTAAAATATTCACAGGGTCTGTCTTTTAGAATCATTAACTCACATTTTGGTCTGTCTGAATGGTGATTTGAGTCGTCTGCTGTTGCCAGCTACCGGACAGCCTGTCAGTCTCGTTGTGAATAGTATTGGGGTTAACACCAAGTCCGTGTGCGGTTGCCTCCTTTAGGGTAATACGCTGGTAACGTTTTTTACTAGTAACGTAGTTTACGTAACGTTCATTACATTTTAAAACCTTTTCACACAATTTCTGCATAAATTCACCCTATTGTAAACAAATATCTGTTTCACATAAAAAGATGACCTTGTTCAAAAATAAATTATGTGAATTGCTAAAACTTATCTAATTGAGCAATCAGAAAATTTACGGTAACGTTTATTACATGATTATCTATACGGGTAAAATGGGCGAATATGGCAAATGAGCAACTTCAAGTTGTAAGGAAAACATTGTTTCCTTACTACCGAAACAGAACTAGAACAAATCATGTCCATGTACCATTTCTTTTTATAACAGAATAAGGAAATATATCCGAATTAATTGCGTACATCCACAATGGACAAAAATTGCTCAATGAATGATAACGTAAATTACCTGGATTATACGACAACGAAAGTTCATGAAGGAAACGGTGAAGGCAGTAATTCTTCAGCATAAAATTTGCTTTAATAAATGCATGACATATTACTACAAAGAAAGAAGGAACGAAATATTTCGATACCACTGCAAATTTTCTGAGAACAGAGTGAACGTAAAGAGTATACTGAATGCGACATTCGTTTTACTGCGAATTTGATGACAAAAACAAATTCAAAAAAGGGTAGAATTATTTAAATAATGCATTTAAATGATACATGTAGATGTTTCTAGTGTAAAATAGCTATTTTGTTTAAAGTTTTAACATCCGATAAGACTTTCCTACGCACTGTTCATTTTTATAGCCATACGACACCGCTCACATCAATTTGTCCCTGTTAACTGAGAATCAGTGATAACGCCGGTAACACTCAGTCCTGTGACGCAGACCTAGCCTGAGCCCGGAAGTACGCGTTCATTGAACTCAACAATATCGACCATGTGGATCTGTGAAACACGAAGCAGTACCTCACATTTATTCCGTATATTACTAGTAATCCTTTTTACCTAAGTAACGTGGCTTTTTCAATGAATATTCAATGACAGCACATCCCGCTGAACGATTTCCACCTCCCTTTGTGATCGCATTCAATAGCATATTCACGCACCGCGGTGAGATCGATCTTGACAGGACGAGTGACCGGAACCAAACGTGCTGAATTCCCTTCCACACAGTAGTTATGGCCGGCTACAGTGGGCCCATGGCAGTGCATCGCCGGCAAACTAAGCGTTTGGGACATCACGAGAGCAAATTTTTTCCAGTCTGTGAGCGGTTGAGTGAGTCAGGTAGGCATAGATCGGAAATGAGTTGATTTCGACCGAAAGTAGTGTTTCATGCGCGGTCAAAATTGGGACCGCGGTGGCCGGCTTTGTCTGTGGCATGCAGTCAGTAGGACTGGAACACTCAGCATCGTACGCAGAGCTATGTACTCGGTTTTTCTTGGTTCACTCGGTATCGTACATGAATACTGAGCGTAAGGAATATGACAGCAAAAACTAACTACCGTTTTTGTAACATCGTCTGTTATTTTAGCTTATAGTATTTGTATTCAAACAAAACTGTCTGGATTAGGATTTCCGTAGAAGTGGGTTCTTATCTAAGCCGATAATGGATTAAACACGAAATCAACATGGGTTTGCCTTCATTATTCATTGCCACTCCCGGACCCAGGGATCGCAAGCGATGGCTTTAAAGTAATCAAATATTAATATAAAGTAATTATTAAAATGTGTTCACGAAACTCACGGCATAACTAGACCTACTACAGATTTCGATTGAATTTAACATTTTGGGAAGATAAGAACAACGTCGTTTGGTGTAAATTTAATCTTGATTACATAAACATTGGATTTTGGAGCCACTAAAGTAATTAAAAAGCGCTATCAGTGTCTGTAGAAGTAGAAGGGGTCATATTTGATCCTGAGTTCTACTCACGTCAGAAAGGAAGATCATTTACCAAACTTTTATCAGTGGACAACACAGTCAACTCCTATTAGATAATTTATTTTCAAATATTCAAATAAAACTATAGTTTTCATGTTCTGATTATTTGTGATATGGGCTAGTAAATATAGTATTAATGTATTTAAATGCAAATCAGCAGTGTTTACGGAGTGAGTGGTCAAATGCCTATCACTTGTAAAGGATTATTAACAGACATCCACTTTGCTCTGGTGTTGGTGTTTTGTCAAGATCAGAGTCTCGCTCCCATGTTATTTTAGCAAATTTTAGTGATACATCTTCACTGTTTCAGTGACACTGTTCGCAGACCGGTGCCTTTCTCCTTTTTTCCCCTAAACAACGAATAAATAAGTCGAAATTACAGTGTGTCTGGGTTATCAACCCACTTTGTCAGGATCGTGCACATTTGTGTCACCATATTGTCTGTGTTGTTTGCCGGTTCACAATTTCATTGATCAACATAAAATCTGTCCATTATATTGTTTGATTTTAATTCACTTTCAATGTTGCGTTATTTCTGTAGCTGGAAGTGAAATGTTCTATTAGAATGAACAGTATTATCCACGGTTGAAAGTTTACTCCTAGAAGCGATGGTGTAATAAATGATCCCCTTGTAGATCCACAGACACTGATAGCGTCTAGTCAATTACATGAGTGGCACTCCAATTCAACGTTTAAGTTATCATGATGAAATGGACAACAAAGGACGTTGTTTCTATCTTCTCGAAATGTTACACTCAATCGATATCTGTAGTAAGTATGATCAGCAGACATTTAGTCAAAATCTGTGCTTCAGTACTGATATATGTCGGAATTATAAAATTCATCAACTTTGCAAAGTTAATCACCATTATTACGCTCATAAGACTTACACTATATTGTCCTAAGAATGATGTTGAATAGCCGATTGTATTCCAAATAGTTGATAGAATTATTTACACGTGATCTTCTTTCATAGCATTTCTTGAAACCTTGAATAAAATTTATTATTTGGAAAGGTCAAAAAGTATTCACTTAAAATTCAAAATTCAAATGAGAAATTATATGTCAATTAGAGATGATTTTAACTTTACTATCATCAATTATCCACACCCTGACAGCAATATTCCACTGTCAGCCTCCTATAGGGTATACAATTTAGCATGTACTTCATATGGTGATTTTGTGGAGGGATACAGCGATCTCTCTCGAGTTGCAAGCTTGTATATCAGTGTTACTGAAGAAAAATGCTTGTCTCCACATTCAAACGCCTTTTTGGCAGGTATCATGAAGTGACAGATAAGTACGATGTATAACTTACACAAATGATCACTGACGGCATCAGTGACATTTGTCTGTAGATTAAGACCACATCCTATAGTTTAGCTTAGAGATTAATGTATGGCGGTTGCCACATGTTGGGCAGAATGTGCTTTCAGTTTTCAAAATACCTGACATTAGTTCTCCCTTGCCTTTACTTGAGATCTATATATTTTTCTTGTACAGATTCGACTTTGTTGTATGTACCCGTACTTGTTGTTGTCCATCTGTGCTCTTCTGTTTGTGTTTGTTACTTCGAGTTTGTCGCTATGGAACATGAATATTGTGTAGGTTAGTGCTTTGTGGTATTGGTCTGATATTAAATATTATTGATATGGACTGTGACACGCAGGCAGAGGTTCACCGTTTTTGGGAGGTTGTTTTGCATATGAAACATGAGGAGGGTCACTTGTTATGACGCAAACACGTAAATTACCACTATTATTGGCGCAGCGTCATTTAAAAACAATAACGACACTCTCCCCTGCAATATCCGTCAAGTTCCTTAGAACGCCTCACTTATCAAATTTTCTGCATAGCTAGACCTACGCATGATCAACACTCTTCAGAGGGGTGAGGACATTCATTGACGTATGGCCTTATGTACAATTATTCGTTAAATTTAAAATGAGCTTAATATCAGTAAGCCATGCCTCCAAACTTAAAGCAGAGTAAGATTATTGATCAGTTTTGGCATTTTTGTACCTTCACGATTACATAAAATTTGGTTTGGTAATTCTTGAGATATAGTCAATTGCACATCTTTTTCATTGAAGCAAGTTGTGGTAGAATACAGATCCCTGAGATAGACAATTCTGAAGAAATTGTTACGTACATGCTTTGTAGGCAAATTTCAAATAAATTAATTGATATCGCAGTGCGATTAAGGCTGCTTTCGCAAATACTGGTGAAGACGGCTGGACGATTTCAGGGACGACTTGAATATTCTATGGGTAGTTTAGGGGACTTTAAAGTTTTGTTCAGGGTATGTCAGAGGGGGAAAATTTTGTTCCCTATTGTTTTTTACAGATCCTAGTTTGTTAGGTACTTCAATGAACCAGATGTGAACTGAATGTGCTCCCATGGTTTACAACAGGGTCATTACATAGTAGGACGCTTCACGGAACAATCGGATATCTGTCAGATCATTATATGTAGCAGGTTTCATCAACTTTCGTACAGTACTCACAGAGTTAAATGACTAATTACTAAATTTCATTTAATATGCAAATCAGCTGTTTATTATCTTTACACTGCTCAATGCTTCATGGGACAATTAGATATCTATCAGATAAATATCTGTAGCACGTTTCATAAAATTTAATGCAGTAGTTAGAGAGTTATATCAACAATTACAAAACTTCATATGCAAATAAATCCTTAATTCACTTGACACCGCACAGTGCGTCACACGACAATTAGGCATTTATAAGATCAATATCTATAGCTGGTTTCACCAAATTTGGCGCCATAATTTTAGAGTTATATCACTCATTGCAAAGTTCACTATATATGCAAATGAATCCTTAATTACGTCCACACTGCTAAATGCTTCACAACACAGTTAGATATCGGTCTGATGAGTAACTGCCGCATATTTCATCAATTTTGGTGCAGTCATTTCAGAGTTATATGACTAATTAAAAAATTCATTAAATATGCAAATGAGCTACTCATTAACTTGACACAGTACTACACCGACAATTACATATTTATCAGATCAATGTATGTAGCTGGTTTCACCGAAGTTGGTACCATAACTTCAGATTAACATCACTTATTTTCAAAGTTTATTAATTATGCAAATTAATCTTTATATAACTCCACACTACTAAATGCTTCACAAAACAGATATCTCTTGGATTAGTCTCTGCAGCAGATTTCATCAATTTGGTGCAGTTGTATAGGAGTTCTATGACTAATTACAAATCTTCACTAAATATGCAAATGAGGTGTTTCTTAAATTGACACAGCTCAACATTTCTCAATTCAATCAGGTATCTGTCAGATGAACATTTGTAGCAGGTATCATCAACTTTGGTGTAGGATATATATATTATATCACTAATTACAAAAGTTCATTAACTATGCAAATGAGCAGATACTTGACATGACATTCACAGAATCATCATAATGATCTGTGATTGTCATCTATGAAAAGTTTCATGAAATTTTGTATTTCTTGATATATGTTGACACTGTCATTGCTGTCTCCATAGGGAAACCCTTGTATGAAAAAATGATGTTTCATAACTTCATTAAAGGGCCTATGACATCATTTCCAAAGTTTTTATTTTTTCCCGTCAAAAACTCAGCTGGGGGACCTGTCTATGGATTGCATATTGTGTCAGTTCGGAAAGATTTGCGCGAATGGCGAAATCAACTCCTTTTTCATGCCTGGTGATCAGAGGTAAACTTCGCACCCAAGCAAGGCAGCGGTATTTGCATATTGACCAACAGGAACAAATTCCAAGCTATTGACATGAAAAATGTACTTAGCGGTCCTTGCATAAATTAGACCACAATCAAAGTCAACTATATAAAAATTGCTCACAGACGCCCAGTAAACACTGGCAAGGAAGTCTCACCGGCGGTCCAGCTGCAGGGACTTGTCAAGTTGCTCCAGCGAGGACAGTGTTGACCAGAATTCAGAAAGTGATTTCGAGGGGCATTGGCTTGAAGGCGCATATGCATACTAATTTGAACCTCAGGCATCCAGGACGAGTGGCTCCAAATCAGAGGCGGATTTGACTTTGAAGGACAAAGCGCGAGTGGACAAAGCAATAGAATGCTCAGGGCAGATTTGAAAGTACGATGAGGCCTGGTTTCATATCTTTGTATTAAATAAGACAGTATCAGTCTTAGTTTGAACTTTTCACGGTCGATTTTATTTTATAAAAAGTGGAGCGATTTCGAGCCTAAGTGTTTCGGTTCAATGAGTAAAACATGCATTGCATGTTGTAGCTGCAGTACAGTACCTGTGTTGGACGTCGACCTTTGACAGAACTATCATTCTCTTGAAGCACGAGACAAATGATGCAATCGACCAATGTTCCCGTGCATTTTCAGAGCAAAAAGTGATGTGTTAGGCCTATTTTCACAACTTTTAGACGAATATTGCTCGCGATACCCTGTGGTTGGTGTTCAACATGGTCACTTGTTTCTCCAATGGCCAATGGCCAAAATTTCTCTTATGTTTTGCCGTTGCACCATTTTACAAGTGGTATAGCCACAAACTGACGACGTCAAATCACCATTCACAAAACACAGACGCCTTGTAATTATGGCACTGTGTATTGTTTACGGCGATTTGACGTCATCAGTTTGAGGCTATACCACTCGTAAAATGATACCTTTGCGGCTGCAAGTTCCTGAGAAAACCACCTTTTTGTCCTCGGTTTGGAAAGGACTCTATCGGAAATTACCCGATATGTACCCATTAGCCCGTCTCTTGGCCAACTGCTTTTGATTCTTTCTGTTAGCTCTAGCTTACATCTAATTCAAGTTCCGAGATGCAAAGTTCTATGCAAATAAGAACAAGTGTAGCGAAGTGTAACGAAGCTAAATTAACACTAAAATTAAAAGGTAAATGTGTTAGAATTGTTGGTTTATATTGTATAAAGCATTCTGTATGTAAATCGATGGGAATATCGAACTGTTCCATACTAGACACTCCATGTGAAAATAGTCCCATCTTAAACACGCTACGCATTGATATATTTCACTGTAATTAGACTTCTTTTCCTAGCCATCGCTATACTCGCAACACTTAAAGCCCCAGTATTTGTAAATTTTAACCTTTTTTATGTTTGAAATTACATGTTATTCTCTTACATCCATCGTGAAATGTTGTTGAAATAAGCTAAATTTATGCTCCTGTAGTGACCTACAAACGCTAAATATTGCCCGATCGAGTTGGATTGCCGCGCGGGTTTGTTGATAACTTGTAGGCTGTGCACGTGACCGAGAACGCCGATACTGATGACATCATTGAGCCTGCAACATTCCAGGGGCCATGCCATGCCATGCACGCCACACTGTTTGGGTAATCGCCCATGGTCGCCGGCTGAATGACCTGCGAATGGTTTTATTTTGTTCTTCCTGTTCAAATACGTACTGCTATTGTGTTTCAGAGGATACAGAACTTTGGCAGAGGAGGCTGACATTCTATTCTGGTTGCGTGTGCGTTATATACGGATTATTCAAACTGCAGTCGGCAGTGCATCGATGCGCACCCTGCAGTTCGTCACTCCCGATACCGATGTAAAATAAGGACGACACTATATACATTTGGCTCACTTCTGTAGGCAAAGAGCTATCAAAATTGAGTAACTTTAAGTAATAAATTTCAGCTGATTGTTGCTTTAGCGGCAAGGTGATTGCGAAATCGAAGCAACATAGTTTGGCAATGTATGGTAGGCTGTCGAATGCAGTGAACGCGATGGCCTTTGGCAGCAAGTAAGGGAACTGTTACATAAAAAGAAAATAAATACTCTAACAGAACAATAAATATCAACTAGATGAAGCAAGGCAAAAAAACTACAAGTAGCTGCTACTACTAGCAATACTTATTATGAAAGTCTTAGAGAAGATAGTGACGATGAGAATGATATCGTTGTTCATGTACTCAATGGCACCAGCGACAGTAAAGATGACGATCGACAGTGGTGATGATGATGTCACAAAGTATAGTTTTCTACAGTCGTTACCAGAGGTGGAAGGAGAGGCTGGGTCATGGAGAAATGTTCTCGACAGATATCACTATAAGTGCACAGGGTCTAGGACAAAACTGAACTGTTGTGAATTCATCCTTTATATTATCATAGAAATGTAAATTTTAATTGACTTGAGTTCAACAACCATTTGGACATTTAACCATACCATAATGACATGCTACCCATCCAAAATGTAACAATACTATATGGTTGGAGACTGGTTATTAGGTGAGCTTTTATAACTAGCCGTATTTTATATCTACATATTGTTACATGGGCTCAGGTAAGCCAAAATTTCTGTTAGAAAGGGGGTTACTCAAAGTCATCATGGTTGGCTAGGGTGTGACTCAAAATTTCGGAGTTTCTAATGTAATTCCTCCGACCCCCAGGTGGTAAATAATGACGTCTCCCTAAACAGCTGTGAACGCCAGAGTCAGAACGATCGGGACCAGTATACGCACGGCTGATATCTCAGCGAAAATTTAGAAAAAAAACAATGGAGCTACTGCTAAGAAATTTACAGACTCTTGGCTTTTGATGCATCAGCTTTTGAGATTTTATACTGGTAAAAAGGCATTCTGAATACAGCGGTAAATTTCCTCCCAAACGCGAAAGGCGAACACGCGGGCATTCTGCAATGGACGCTGACAAATTTATCTTGCTGCAGGCCCCACGCATCTCGGTCCGGCCCCGCTGCACTTGTACAGTCTACTACCTCCATGGAGTACAGTCTTACAGGACTAGTAGCCGGCCAAACGCAAAAAAAAAACCACCGCCGCAGTGTAAAATCCGTAGGTCAGAACCATTGATCATAAATTTTTAGAACCAGTGATGTTAAAAGTTTTATATTGATCATATGTGAATGACTTTCTCATCGAGCTGCGTGTATAATTGTCCCGGTTTGTCCATGCAAATTTGGGACCTGCCTTCGCTAATTGTACCACTGTAGTCCTTGTGAGGATTAGATGCCCGTTACGTTCGATATTATTTGGAAATACTTTTAAATTTAATAAGTAAGACTTTTGTACTGCATTCAAGATATAATTTTTCCTTTCTGAGCGTTTTCAATTACGGCAACGATGTGCGAAGTTGATAGGCTGTGTTGCCTGCAGCGCGCAGCGTAGCCTGGCCGTACACAAACCTTCGTTTGAGTAGACGGAGCAGAATCAGACCCGTCATTTATTTTCAACGAAATTTTCATTATACTCCATGCTGGAAGAAACGACTAGTTCAATGATTACAATGGTGAAGTGTTGAATTTTTATTCATATATTTTTTTCTCCTGATTCTCTCTCAATTCATTCAGCAAACTTGATCTCCGTACCGTCGGTCACAACGTGCAATGCCTTGCATGAAGCTTGCAATCGACTGCCTCCGTCGTTAGTTTAGCTGTTCAAGACGTTTGTTTGCACGGCTCATTATAGTCGGAACAATCTGTAAACACTTACATATTTATATCTTTCCGGTATTTCACCCAACTTTCGCGCGTTTTAGGTTGAGTCTCCAGTTTCGATGGACAAGACCTTTTCGAAGAGCGTAGGTTTCTATGGACGCCACAGTAAAACTTACGTAGATGTGGTTGAGCATGCGCGGTGGTGTGATTACGTTTCGTTTCGTGTGTCAACAAAGCCTGATCTCTTGTCCGGACAAGAAGTCATTTTACACTCCTTTTACTGTTAATCGTGAGGCAGGCTGGGCATGCAAACCATGCGATTCAGTATTAATTATGGTCTACTTTCACATACTGAGGATGTCATTTTAATCAAAAATGTGAAAAAAATTGTTAAAAGTTACAAATACTAGGGCTTTAAATACGTAGCGAGGGGTAGACTATAAAAAGTTTGCACCTCGGAATTTGCCGTGTATACTAGCTTTGGCCTTATAAATGCTTTTTTCGTTATCAGATCCTTCATTTAGCTTGTTGGTCTCATATTCCTCCACCATAACACCTAAGATAAGATTTAATGCCCATTCGTACCAATGTATGTCACAGACATAATGTTTTATCATTCGGGTTGTCTGTGTTTGTGCTTATGTCTATCAGCTAAAATTTCCATATCTTCGCGATATGCTCTCAGACAGTTGTAACTTGTTTCAAAATGGAATAGAGCTGCGCGTGTGCTTCTGACATATGGTCCGCCATCTTCTGGTTAAACTTAAACTGCGCCTCGCACCCTTTCCTCTTAAAAACTGCATGGCGTTTCGGTGTATTTCGTCGCCTTGATTAAGTTGATATCATTAATTTGTGACTGTGGAAATACTCGTTGATTAGCCGTGATAACGTCCTCCAGACCTTGCATTCTGCTTGTCACAACTTTTTTCAAATTCCTCAAAAGCTTGTCACTGTTCTTAGCTGCAGCCTGCACTTGACCTTGTACCACACTCTACAATGCCTGTCCGCTGATGAGCCATCCAAGCATTGAGAGAAAGAAAATACAGGAGAAAAACTAAACATGCACGGAGAGAAGGGCATCATTTTACAAGTGGTATACCCACAAACTGATGACGTCAAATCGGCGTACACAATACACATTGCCATAATTACAAGGCGTCTGTGTTTGTGTACAGCGATTTGATGTTATCGGTTGTGGGTATACCACTTGTAAAATAGTGCCGAGAGAAGCACTCACAACTTAATAAATAGAACAGATCAACAATATAACACCTGTACTAAACCACATTCTAATCACTTGATTGGCCCCGCTTTGGCACGTAAAAACTTGAAAATACAATAACTTCCCGCCTTACCACGGATGTAGGGACATTTCATAGCTAGCAATTGCTTTGCTCTCTCCTTCCTGCTGCCCTTGCTCTACGGCCATAAGTTTAACTTTGAAACAAAAGCTGTCAGCACTGTCGTCATCACAGTATTTTCAACACAGACATACATTGTACATGTCGGACGTACACACTTTAAGCTTGGGCCTAACATCCAAGGGCTTCAGGATAAACTATTTTTGTAGGCAAATTATCTTCAATAATTGAGTGCAATGTTTCATGTCTTCCTGTCTTTTATCTTTTACGCCCATCATGGAAGAACGGGAACTGTTGAGAGAAGTTGGTTGTCTTTCTGTTGACTTTTTGTAATTAATTTCTTCAAGCACAGACAAGTCGAAACGTTTTGCTTTCTTCCGGCTTAGTGAAATAGCTCAGAAAAAACGTGGACATCATGGAACTTCTCTCTGTTGGCCATGATGATTGCTGTTGTTGTTGTTGTTGTTGCCAATATGAGTGCAATGTGGCTTGCCAACAAACAAATTTCTGACTAATTCTGGCAAGCCAATTTAAGGCTTCCTCTGGTTTACCAACAAGCCATTACAAGTTGGCTTGCAGGCATGCCAATCTAGGGCTTCTGTATGGCTTGCTGACAAACCAGTTCAATATGAACCATATTGCTGGGGGGAGGGGAATTATTATGAACCATATTGCTGGGGGGAAGGGGGAATAATTATTTCTGACCATCCTTCAAATTTAAATTGGATTTCTTCAAATTTAGCAGTCACAGGGGAGGATTTTCATCCAATGGAATGGCCTATTGGGTCATCTATGTGATGGAGCTACACAAAGTAGGACTGTAAAACAACATGAAACACAAAAATCAGCTACATAAAAAAACAACAAATGAATTTCACACTAACATTGCAATTTACAAGAAAGGAAACAGTAATTGTTGTAACATAGTTAAATCTAATACTTACAAAGCAATATTAATCAAAGTAAAACTTAAGTTGCCCACGCGGTAAAAGTTGAAAAATGCAAGATTAATTGAACAATAGAATTTGTCACAATACAAATTTACCAAACGAAAAGGATTTGTGTACCTATGATATAAAAACAGGCATTGGATCTCTGAAGTCTCATTAGGTCAATGAAAGATCTGGACCAAAATATTTCTATTAACATTACATGACACATAAATATTAATCAGTCTTTTATTAGAGTAAACAAAGCAAGACATTATTCTTAGAATGGACAAATAATGTAGATTATCATACATGCTATGCCTGTATTGCCATTTTCCTATTATTTAGACGGTACTAATATGAACCCGTATTTTAACTAGTGAAAATACGAATTATATTTTCACTCTAACCGAACTACTTACAGCTACGCGTACGCGTGACCTTCGCTGGGATGTTCACATACATGTAAAACTTAGACGTAGACTTGTGACACTTCGGAACGTCATTGTGAATGCGATTTATGGTCAAAATTTTGTTCTTTGCAGTCAGTTCATGGGCATCGCACTTAGGTACAAATAGTTGTACCAAAAACATACAAACGAACGCATTGAAAATGTCTATGTTTTGCCGACCCGACACCTGTCATCGTTCACGGCCAATCCCATACGGTGGTGTTTTCATGTCGTCTACTTTGCGCTGCCGAAGATTACGATCTCGATTGACAGAACCGCTATGTGAAAAGTTTCCTGTTGACGAGTTTAAGTATCTGAGTGATGAATTACATCGTTTACAACCATAAATGAGCCACAAAAATGCAACCGCACTGAAAATACTCACGACAGACGATGTGTACATGTTATATTTCCGATTTGTACCTGTCAGCGAGATTCACAGATCATGATGGTGTCCGGTCCCACCGGTGCGGGTTTCGGAGACAATGTAAGATACTAGGGAAAGTAAAACTTTTGTTTAGGTTGTTGTGAAAGAAATTTAGTTCTATTTAGGCAAGCTAGTGACGAAAGTATACGAGCAGACGATGTAAATACCTTTGAAATGTTTTATTCGTACAGCAACAAAAACACGAACGAGCTAGTTACGACGCTACGGCTTACAGTGTACATGTACTCACTTCACGTTTTCCCTAATCCGCTCACAAATTCCTTTCTAAGATGGTAAATTCGGCATATTTGACGACTGAGGACATGTATAATTCTTGGAGATAAACTGACTGGTACGGCTATTATATCCACTGTGCATTCATAGATGATGTCGCAGAGCTGTTTGCTTTATGCTCTCAGCTGCTCGATCGATGATCGAGTTTGAAATCGAACGTTGGCGCGGCGCGAGTATGTTGACCCACTTTTGGCTGGCCTCATAACTTTCGCGAAGGGATGAGTGTATGTTTCAAAACACGAAAACACACTCATTTTACACACTCCAGCCTATTTTTACATCCACCGCCATTTCAAGTACAGAATAACTCTTCTTCAAAGTGTGAAGACCTTTGTCGACATCTTTATATTTAAATTGTTCGCTTTAAAAGTGTGCCATAAACCCTCCTTTGAAGTGGAATGGCCCAACAGCGGAATAATATCAAGAAGTGATACGGTTGTCATCACTCCTTAGCAACCAACTTTTTATCAGTACAGCGATGAGCAAGCAAGGTCGATTTCAGTTGATTTCGTCGCTAATTTCGGAACGTCCGTAGGAAAACAGTCATAACCAAAGCATGCATGTATGATAAAGGGGTTATTACACGAAGTTTGGGCGATACCGTGTCGTATTCTCGTGATGTGTCCGTATTTTGACTCGTTGCTGCGCAACTCGTCAAAATACGGACACATCACTCGAATACGACGCGGTATCGCCCAAACTTCGTGTAATAAATAACCCCTAATTATTCAAGTAACACTATACAATACTATAGAAAGAACAAAGTTAATAAGTTACACAACAACTACAATAAAGTTAGAGAAATCTAAACTTGTGAAGTGTAACTTTGAAATTTTGTGTAATTGTGATATGAATGATTCCAGATTTCGTTGTTTTGTTGGACTGTTATGCATCGTGCATTGTGTAGCGGTAATGACATGATCAGATCAAAGTAAGTGAATTTGGTATCATTGACAGCAAAGGTTTGTCAATTCTATACTTGTGTGTCAAATTTTCCTGTTATTTTGTCTGAAAAGGCATCTTGCACTGTAGTTTTTATGCTCCCTGGAGGTGAATGCCGCAGATGTAATTCGTTATTAATTATGATCAGCCGTTCAGAAATCTGTGGAGAGAAAAAGGGATGTATATATAAAATAATAACTAATTATGTGAAGCTCATCAAACTTCAAAAAATGTTTTCAATAAATATTACAAAATGTAAGTATGGTGTAAACATAGCATGTTCATTATGCAAAAGTATGTTAAATACAACTTGGATCAAATCAACTCCACTAAGTTTTGTTCATGGCCTAATTACTAAAAGGCATTAAATGTGTCAATGAGCTAATTGTAATATGAGGCACTCATGAAATTGAAGCATGAATAAAAGTATAGCTGCTGAAGTTAAGAAGTCCTATCGAATTAAGTTTCAAATATCAGATTCACTTTCGTCATATAGCCGAAGTACAGAATTTCATAAATCTAAGTATAACCAATGTACCCGAGAAGTTTAATGAAATGTCTTTTGATACACTTCCTTATTAAAAAGTTGCATTACATATGCAAATAATCTATGGATTAAAATGTCATAGATTACTGCAACCAACACTACATAAGATCAACAAATGGCAAGGGACCCATTTAAATTGTTGCACTGAATATTGATACATAGCCTAATTACAGAAATTAATTAAACAAGTAAATTAGCTTGAATCAAGAATCTCACTGTCCGTGAACCATTTATGTGTTGAATGCTACAAATGAAAATGAAAGCCCAGGAAACGGAGAATGAAGGGCTATACAATTTACATTTGTGTACATGTAAAATCCGAATCGGGTCAAGCATAGAACTGGTGAAGTAATTGTCAATGTGTGTTGTCTTTATTGTCTGGCCCGACACCGTTATGCTAAATTTACCAGGAGAATACTCACTAGATGAGTATTATTGTAATATTGTATCAAATTGTTGCGCCAAAATCGGACCCATACAGGTGGTAGAATCTGCATGCCGAAGCTGAACTGAACGGAACATTGCAAGCATAAGCTTAATGTAAATGTAGCCAAACGGATACGACGATGTTCGATCAATTTCCACTGTTACCTCGCACTGCCCTCCTAGTGGAAAACATTGATAAGTGTATCACAAGGATTAACAAAACGCGGTAAAACCTCGCTTTCATTCCCGAAACTGCGGGAACAGCAACACGATTGTAACAGAACTATTGGTTCAAAGTGAGAATAATCATTGTGAAGCCTATTGGCTACAAAGTCTTCCAAAGCCATGCGTTATTAACAAAGTCTGTTTCGATGATGTTCACACGGTGACGTCATACAACTTTAGAATCGCATTTGAACGTCAGGCTATTACATGCAAAATACGAAACAAATGAAAATTGTTACGAACAACTATCGACAATTTCACAATCTTGCACGAACAAGACATACATCTGAACACAGTGGCGATATACGACACCGTTCAGGCCTCCGGCCTATGGCCATGCATGGTGTCCTAAATATATCGATCCGCTACAGAGTTATGGCTTATTCGTGAATGTTCATGACCCCGGCGCCGCTATCCGTGACTGTGATGTTTGACAGATGTCACATTAATGTATCACAATCAAATTCATGTTGCTGACAAATCGCTGTGATCGGCAGATTTTAGATTATAATAATGGTCAGAGCAGAAAGTCTGTCTAGTCCGGGTTCTCGGAATTCAGTCTGCTTTACTCAGAAAAAGACTCGTCTCCATAGTTACAATGCAAATTTCGGCCTTGACGTGTGAGTATTCTAGCCCGCGGTCGTCGAGAGACAGAGACTATGAATTGAACTTTCTCTCGCTTTCCGAGCAATCACAAAAAGTACCGTGTGAGTTGATTTTCCGCATTCGACACCATCGCTCGATCGTGTTTTTTACTGTCGTGTACACAGCTATGAAAGGAATTTGTTTTGGCGTAAGCGGTTATTGCTTCATGTAGCTGGTTTGCCAATGTGGGTTTCGCGTTAATTACACGCCCTGTACAGGACAAACTGCCAAAGTATATTGCTTTAATTTCACGATCACTTCACCAATGCGACCATCTAACGTTTTATTCATTCGAATCACTGTTTTATAAGTCCGCGGAGATATAGCGACTCAAATTTTGCGGGTCATATAAAACATGGCAGGAACAAAAACATCGAATTACAAACACGATAACAGTCGAACATCGAGCGCGAGCTGGTGAACGCGAACCGAGCACACAGCTCCTTGTAAAATGATATAAAATGATATCATTTAACATGTTTAAAGTGGTAAGCTGGACACGAGAGAGAGAGAGAGAGAGAGAGAGAGAGAGATGGATGAACTGGTAACTCTATCATGTCTTTCTCACGTTGATTTACATACCACAAAGATACCACAAAAAAGCCGATCGACTTTTTCCACTGAACACTGAAACGTTAACATTCAAACGATATAACACAAATTCACTCTTATTTTTGGAGCCTGGGGCAATCATTAACGCGGCATAAAGCAAAATATGTATTGAGAAAAGCGGTATAGAGATATTTTCGTTCTACGGAAAACATCAACTTGGAAACGGCAACGGTATAAATATCGCATGTGTCAGAAGTTATCGGCGCTGTCTATGCTTACGTTATTTGTAGTCCTGTGATCAGAAGTGACACCTCACACTCTGAAAAAGCCATAAAATAACTTACCTGCTGTATGTATGTTCACAACATATCACTGTACTGCCCTCAAAGTCATATGGATAACGGCTAGCACGTAACCATGCCATGTCAGCGTTGGATCAACTCTCCACCTGTTCTGTTCACCATAACGCTGACTGTATGCGCTTGCGCACTTGATGTTGCACGTGATCTAGGGCTGGGTCGTTTTGTACTATAAGGTGGGAGTTTTGAATACTGTATGACTTTTTGTATCTATAGGACATTGCCACCGAGGTAGTAGACAACCCAGGGATTATTCAAAAGTAGCCATGGCATAGGATTACATGTAGAAATGTCAGAAAACATACTTGGAATCTAGTCAGTTTCCTTAAACTTCCACAAATGATTCACTGAAAGATGCTTTACTGAAAAGAATACCATCCCATCATGCTTTATTTTTAGAGAACGTGATGGTAGTAGGTTTTCCTTTGAATAGCCGCTGATGCAAAAATGCTGACTTAGCACTTTTTTCCACAAGTTTTAACATATCAAATAGGTGGCATCTTTGTTATTGGATCAGTAACTTCATATCTGTTGTCTATATAGGAATACTACATGTAGTGATTAAATAACAATATTGTTATCCACCATGGTTATTTTTTTCTTTATAACGGTCAAATTTGCAATAAAGTCTTGTTTGGTGTTTGTTACTCAAAATCATGGGGTAATTTGTGATTTAATGTAAATTATCTCTAAAAGTAGAATGACAACGCCAATTTTTCTGGTCATAATATAATTCTTACCCTTCCAGCTAAAACATATGTGCTTTCTAGAAAAAATGACAATATTCTTGGAATTGGGCAGTCCTCAACCTAAAATCAATAATAAATAAAAGTGTTTTATGCCATTATTGGCTGTTTACTTGGGGCTATGGATAATTAAAACAAGCGCACGGCAAACGCAACTTCCACTTTTAGGGGAGAGGGTTTGGCTGTATTTGGATTATCGTGTGCAAAAATTGCACTACATGTTTTTTTTGTATCGCAACATCTCGCTACACGTTTTTATGTATTACAAAATATCGCTCTTTTGTTTTGCGTGTACCAGGCCAGACTGGCATGCACTGGCGCTACACCATTCTTTTGACATATATGAGGCTCAGTGCATGTTTAAAATAACGTACCAGTCATTTTGGAAATACTGTTTCAATTCATTTAATTCTATTGGTTGCGTTATTTTCAAGTTTTTAGCTCTGCTGTCAGCGACGCGGAGCTTATCAAATAGGTTGATTTTCCGTCGTCGTCCGTCGTCGTCCGTCATCCGTGGTTCGTCCGTCGTCCATCAACAATTGCCTTCTCCTCTGAAACCACAAGTCCAATTGCTTTGAAATTTTATATGCAGTTCACTTAGGGTGACCTCACTTCAGTTTAATCAAAATCGTGGTGAAATTTGCATATTTGTGTTTTGGGGCATTTTTGGTGTTTTTGGTAAAAAAATCTTCTCTGAAACCACTTGTCCGATTGCTTTGAAATTTGATATGCAGTTTACTTAGGGTGACTTCAGTCAGATTTGTTCAAATCATGGTGAAATTTGCATTTTTGTATTTTTAAGGCAACTTTTGTCATTTTCGGTAAAAAAATCTTTAAAAATCTTCTTCTTCAAAACTACAAGTCAAATAGCTTTGATATTTAGTACATAGATCCCCAGGGATGATCTATGTCAGATTTGTTCAAATTGTGCAGAAATATGCAAATTTGCATTTTTAAGGCAATTTTTGCCATTTTTGGTCAAAAAATGTATTTCTCAAAAAGAACTGGTCTGATAGTTTTGAAATTTGGTATACAGGTTTCTATTGATGAACTAAGTAATATATATTGAATTTCTGATGAAATCTGTAATTTTGTATTTTGGGGGCAATTTTTGCAATTTTCGGTCAAAAAATGTGTATTTCCAAAACTACTCATCTTATAGCTTTGAAATTTGGTATACAGGTTTCTATAGATAAACTAAATGATATTTATTGAAATTATGATGAAATCTGCAATTTTGAATTTTTGGGCAATTTTTTCGATTTTTGGTCAAAAAATGTGTTTCTCAAAAAGTACTGGTCTAACAGCTTTGAAATTGGTATACAGGTTTCTATAGATGAACTAAATTTGATCTTTTGAAATTATGATGAAATTGCAATTTTTATTTTTGGGGGCACATGTTGCCATTTTTGGTCAGAAAATTTTATTCTCAAAAAAACTACTCATCAGATAGCTTTGGTTGACATGTCCTTTGGGATGATCAGATGTCATATATTCAAAGTATGATGAAATCTTCATTTGTGTATTTTTGCAGCTATTTTAGCCACTTTTCTGGCCACTGCATTGAGCTATCAAAGGAATCCACCTTCTTCATCAACATGTGTCAAAAATAGTTATTCTCTACATAAACACAGCGGAGCTATATCGGCCGCTAGGTCGCTTGTTGCTGAACAGAGATTGATTTTAAACTGGGTATACAAGGGTGATGGGAGTGTATGTTTGATTTCATAGCGACGTAATTACTGATTGTAGGTATGCTGATGCAGAATGAGGATGAGACTTGGTTAGATTTTCACTCTTCGAAACTTTCGTTTAGGAGGGGATGAGGGCAACACAATTAGTTATGTTTACCGTGCACAAGCTTTAATTACCCACGGCCTCTTACTTTTAGGCAATTACTCTTTTTAAGATTTAGGTGTGCTGTTACAAAATAGACATGAACACGCTATTATGAGCAATATAAGACACTTACATTAGAAAAATTCCTAAATTTTGTGAAGGTTTTGACCGTTGGTAATTTTGCCTGACATATTCACAGTATTGTATTTATGGTATTTACACAAGATATGAAATGAAAGTGCTCCTGTGTTATTGTATATGTTGCTGTTGTCTGTAATTTGACACTTTTCTCCGAGGTTATGCCGTTAGATTTCAACTTGATTGAAATGCTTATGTTTAACATCACTAGCAATATCCATTGTCTATAGCTTCAATTTAATATCTAAATGTGAAAGATCGGAAAATATGTGAAAAACAAATTAGATGTGAAATTGCCGTGCCTAATCTGTTCCATACACAAGACAGTGAAACAAAAAATACACACTACTATACATTAAACGCAAATCACCAATATATGAACGATGTGTGGAGTTGCTTTCCCTTTATTAACTAATTTCTTTCACTTCTACCATAACAGTCCGTCAAGCTAAGGTAGTTATATGTGCAAATTGGCATATATACAATGTAGGTGATATCACAATGCTAAATGTCTTTCACCATGGTACGTAATCATATCATCAAAATAGCAAAATTCTTAAACTTTTGTCATATTCTTCCTTCATTCATTCTTGTCCCTAATTGGTAAAAAGCATTTAATATGCAAACTACTAAAATGCAGATTTAAAACTGTTACATGAACATATTAGTGTCGTATCAGAGAAACGTCAATATACATATCATTTTGTCGACTTTGGTCATCTATACAGATATATATTCCAAATAAGAAAAGTCTCTTGAATACCTTAATTAGGGGACAAAGCCCTATGGGGCTTGTCCCCTATTGTATTTACTCAGGATCACTTCTTCTTCTTCTTCTTCTTCCGTAAATTCTTTGTAAAGCTAGATCTCCAAAACCGTCGTGCGCAGCCTTTTCAAACTTGCAGGGCTTATTAGGCATACTGAGTACTGGTGCACCTGACCCTTCATTTTTTGAGTGGTCACATGACCTGGCTGTTATTAATTATTAAAAACTTTAATTACATCTAATTTGCATAAAAATTGAAAAATCGAAAATCTGAATAGAAACGTTTTAGACCATACTACCTAGATGCTACATACCAAATTTCAAGAATTTTCACCCTGCCGTTTATGAGAAGAAGATTTTTAAAGTATTACTTTTCTGATTTTCCAATAACCTTTGACCTCCTCTATACCTCTGCAGCTAAGTTATACCAATGGCTTATTCTGGCCTATGTGAGAGTCCTGGGGGGCCGGGGGCTAGTGACTACTGAACAATCACCAACAGGGGATCAAACTGCAAATCAATATTTTGAGGATGAACTTGACCTATGACCCTAGCATGTTTCTATACCTCATTGATTATGCACATATCTAATTCCAGCCTTCAAACTAGAGCTAGAGTTCTGATTTTTGGTACACAGGGACATGTATCAGTGTTAAGGTTTTTTAACAAAATGTCACATGACCAGCACATCCTATACCTCATTGATTATGCACATATCTAATTCTGGGCAAGCCAATAGAGCTAGAGGTCTGATTTTTGGTATCTAGGGATAACTATTGAAAACAATTTTTTTCACAAAATGTCACATGACCTTGATGACCCTTGACCCCAAATATACATATCTGTCCATAACTCAGTAACCACAAGGACTACACCCTTCATATTTGGTATGATGGGATACCTTACAGTAACATATGCCGTACCTCATTAAATATGCACATATATAATTTTGGGCCAGCCAACAGAGCTAGAGGTCTGATTTTTGGTATATGGGGATAACTATGGGATACAATTTTTTTTACAAATTGTCACGTGACCTCGATAACCTTTGACCTCCAATATACATATGTGTCCATAACTCAGTAACCACAAGGGCTACACCCTTCATATTTGGTATGATGGGAGACCTTATGGTACCATATGTCATGCCTCATTAAATATGCACATATCTAATTTTGGGCAAGCCAACACAGCTAGAGGTCTGATTTTTGGTATATAGGGATAACTGTGGGATACAATTTTTTTTGACAAAATGTCACGTGACCTCGTTGACCTTTGACCTCAAATATAGCCAATAACGTACCAGTCATTTTGGAAATACTGTTTCAATTCATTTAATTCTATTGGTTGCGTTATTGTCAAGTTTTTAGCTCTGCTGTCAGCGACGCGGAGCTTATCAAATAGGTTGATTTTCCGTCGTCGTCCGTCGTCGTCCGTCATCCGTGGTTCGTCCGTCGTCCATCAA
>LD344870.1:66173-80355 GCA_001465055.1 Ptychodera flava
CGATCACACGATCCTTACAAATCACGGCCGAGAAATGACCGAATATGGCGGCATTTGTTTACAAATTTGGCGCGCATGCTCATTTAGGTTTGACCTCTACCTCGTAAACTACGCTAGGCTTGAGGAAATAGTCAACAAACATGATGTAGATCAAACAAAGCCAACGTTTATCGAACGCATATAAACGCGTATGTTCTTGGCGCGTTTACGCGCCTCCCGCAGTCTGGCCGTTGGCGCAGAATGCGCCCTCCCGCGGTGAAAGTGTTAAAAGACAAAATAAAGGGACTCAATAGCTGTTACGGTCATGTTTTGAAGGGTACCGCAAAATCACGATTTTGTGACCCACATGGAGTTTTGTCAAATCTGTCTTCTGGTACGTCATCTGCTGAGCTTACTGTTTAATATGACCTAGCTTAGGGTATCTTTAGAAAGATGATTTATTCTTCTTGAAAATGGTATACAGCAATATGCAATATCTTCTATAGTTTTCATGAAATGGGGCCATAATTTACCCCATACCCCAAAGTTTATGTCGCAAATTACTGTCAAAACTAATCTAAATTCTATTAATCATTTACCTAGACATAATACAAAGGGCAATGCTGTGTATTTACTTTGTGTTATTTGCTACATACGGGTACATGTTAGAAACTTGAAATAAACTTTTGATAGAAAAAATATTGTGATTCTGTAGCTGTAACAGTCATATTTTGAAGGGTACCGAAAAATCACAGTATTACGGAATCACATTCATTTTTGTTAAACCTGTCTTCTTGTAAGTCTTCTGCTGCGCTTATTTTGAATATAACGAGGCAAATGGGGTATCATTAGAAAGTTAATTTACTCTTCTTTAAAATGTTATATTGCAATATGCAAAATCTTCTACAGTTTTCATGAAATGAGACCAAAATTTACCCCTTACCCCAAAGTTTTATGTCGCAAATTACAGTCAAAACTATTCACAAATTCTACCAATTATTTTCCTGGTCACTCAACAAAAGGCAATGCTTTGTATGAAATAAATACATTTTATTTGGTACAGGGACATGACAAAAATATGAGTTAGACTTTTAACACACAAGATATTTGGATTGAATGACTGTTGCTTGCATGTTTTGAAGGGTACTATGAAGTCACAGAATTACCGACTCGCATATGTTTTTGTTAAATGTGTCATCTTGTAAGTCTTCTGCTGAGCTTACTTTTTATTATAGCTTAGTCTATGGGCTGTCATTGAAAAAACAATATATTTGACTTTAAAATGACATATTGTAATATGCAATATCCTGCATAGTTATCATGAAATAGGGAGAAACCTTATCCCATACCCCAAAGTTTGTTTTCGCAAATTACTGTCAAAACTAATCTTAAATTCTACCAATTATTTACCTAGACATTATACAAAAGGCAATGCTTTGTATCAAATTTCTTTTATTTGATACAGGTACATGTTAGAAATTTGAAATAAACATTTAACAGAAAAATATCCGGATGCTGTAGCTGTAACAGTCATATTTTGAATGGTACTGCAAAATCACAGTATTGCCAACTCGCATACATTTCGTTAAACCTGTCTTCTTGTAAGTCGCGTACTGAGCTTACTTTTTAACATAATGTGGCAAGTTGGGCATCATCAGAAAGTTAATTTATTCTTCTTTCAAATAATATAATGCAATATGCAATATCTTTTATACTTTTCATGAAATAGGACCCACAGCTTACCCCATACCCCAAAGTTTTATATTCAAAACTAATCTCAAATTCTGCCAACTATTTACCGGGACAAATACAAAGGGCAATGATTTGTATTAAATTTAGTTTATTTGCTACAGGGTCATGTTACAAACTTGAAACGAACTTTTAACAGAAAACATATTTTGATGTTGTAGCTGTAACAGTAATATTTTGAAGGGTACCACAAAATCACAGTATTGCCGACTCGCATACGTTTTTGTTAAGCCTGTCTTATTGTAAGTCATCTACTGAGCTTATTTTTTAACATAACTTGGCTATTGGGGTATTATTAGAAAGGTACTTTTTCTTCTTTGATATGACATATTGTAAAATACAATATCTTCTTTAGTGTTCAGGAAATAAGACCAAAACTTACCGCACACCCCTAAGTTTATATTGCAAATTACTCTCATTATTGATTTCAAATTCTACCAAAATTTTACCTAGACATATTACAAAAGGCAATGATTTGTATGAAATCTGTTTTATTTGATACAGAGACATGTACAAAATATGAGATAGACTTTTAATAGACAAAATTTTGGGATCGAATGGTTGTTGCTGTCATGTTTTGAAGAGTACCGTAAAGACACAGTCTTGCCCACTCGTATGTGTTTTTGTTAAATGTGTCATCTTGTAAGTCATCTGCTGAGTTTACTTTTAAACTCTAACCAATCTTATGGGCTATCATTGGAAGGAAAATGTTTGCCTCAAAGCCGCATATTGTAATATGCAATATCTTCAATAGTTTTCATTAAAGAGGACAAAAACTTACCCCATATCCCAAATTCGCAAACTGCAAAGTTTTCGAACAGATGTAGTTTGCAAATAAAAGTACGGGCTGGGGTAAGTTTTTTGCTATTTCATTACAACTTAAGATGATAATGCACTTTATGATAAGCTAAAATTAAGAGTGTTAAAATCTTTGTAATGATACCCTACAATCTGGGTTACGGATAAAATAAAGGTTGGCAGATAATTTCATGGAAACTTGTTTAATAAAATTTCACGTGTTTCAGCAACATATATCCTGCTATCCTTCAAACCATGATGCTAACAGCTATTAAATCACAATAATTATTTTGTCAATGGTATCTTTCATAGTTGGAAATGTCTCTTTAACAAATGAAATAGGTTTCATATAAAATTAGTCTTTTTTATAGAATTTATCGAAATTAAATGCTAGTTTTGACAGTAATTTACGACATAAAACTTTGGGGTATCGGGTAAGGTTTGGTCCTATTTCATGAAAACTATAGAAGATAGTGTATATTATAATATGTCATTTTAAAGCCAAATAAATTGTCTTTCAAATGAACGTCCATAAGCTAGGCTATGGTAAAAAGTAATCTTAGCGAAGACCAACAAGACAACACATTTAACAAGAACATATGCGAGTCGGTAATACTCTGACTTCACGGTACGCCTGGAATGCAATAAGTGTGTGCTGTTTTCATGTGAAACGTGTGAGTAGGATGACATGAAAGCGTTGACTGGAGTGAACGCGATACAGGGAAGTTTCACCTGGCACAAACTACAGCAACTCACTTAGACTCAATGAAAATGCGTTCGATCGCTAGGAAAACCCGACCTTGGCTGCAAAATTTTACACGAGAAACTGTTGCAAATCATTTTATTGTTTGAAAATTCACCAACTTGAACCAAGTCTACTGTTAACCTTCGTTCTGTGACACCCTAATGGCCAAACTCAGCTTCAAACGGAGATTCAGGAGTGGGAACGCAACCGTCCCAGAGTTACAGGATTTGATTGTCATGGAAATCTTACTGTGTGGTGGGGATCAAGTTACTGGTGATTTTTAGTCATTCAGAGCGGTGGCAAAAAGTTCTGTTCCAGTGATTGTAGATTTCGAAATGTATAGCAACACTTTGTATTGTGTCAAGCGTTAGATGTTTCTCAAAGAAAAAAAAGACAGATATGGCGATAGTGCATAAGATGTCTCAACCAAGGGTAAGCCTAATTCACGCGCCGCGTGCCGCGAGCCAGACGTAGGTGCATTTTCACTCCAATTTAATTCATTGATTCATTTTCATGAATAAATCAACATTCGGGCTTCAACGCCGCCTTCTAAATGCATGAACTGGGGACCAGCGAATGACCAGCGAATTCTGTGCATATGCAGAAAGGGACTCAAGAGAAATTATAGGGAGGGATCAAGGGCCAGTATTTTTCAAAATCACACTGCACGTAAATTTGTAACATTAAAAATTGATCAATCAAAATTCTGTACATTGATTTTGTAGACCATATGTTAAGGTTGCTATATTGCAAATATCTAGGTCCTATGTTTAGTGTCTCACAATCTGACAATTTTACATAGAAAAATGACAGAATGGCCGCCGGTCGCGCCAGTCGACAAGACCACAATGTCTGAACAACGTTTGACAAAGGGATTGATCGTGAAATTTCGAGGTTAAAATTGGAGGCGTGGTTTAACAGATTTCCTTTGGCGGGCAAAACTTCTATTTCGCGACATGGTCTTTTGAGTTTGGCGGGTTGATATTTTCACTTGACAAGTTGAGCGACAGCTCAGAATATCTTGCGGTAAAACGCGCTGTCGGCTGGGCTTTTGTTTTGACGTTTTGAACACATCAGTGATTTCTGAAACGGCATAGCAGGACACGTTGTATTTTCCCCTGGAGGTAGGCTAGTGCGCCGTTCGCAGAGAGGGTTTATATTGTCAACTGAAGTGTTTACTTCACTCGACGTATTGTAGGGAAAAACGACATGATATGCCTCGGTTACCCTTTGAATGCCATGCTTCTACACTGAAACGATGAATGAAGTTGAACGGGGATATAGTATTGAAGAAATGCATACTAACACGAATGGTTTTTGGGACGAGCCTTGTCAAGACTTTCTAATTTGAATACGTCATAGCTGGCCATGGTTGGCTTTACAGACCACGCGATTGGCTAATTTCAAATGCTCATTAACATGGGAACCTCTGGAGCGTGCCTGTCCTTCAAAGCGAGTAAAATCATTATACAACGACGTGAAAATCGCGGGTTTTCGAGCGATTTTCGAGATGTGAGGTAAAGTAAACCCCACATTAGCTTTGTTATGTCTATTTGAGGTCTCGTCATGCTACTTTTAACTCGATCGCTCGTGAATAGAGTATTATTTTACGGCTCAGAAATTGGGATGCATGAGCTGCAAGGGTGCTGAGCTTGCACCCCTTGTTTAAGTGTATGAAGAGAGTGTACGTTAGCAGAGAATTGTATCGGGCCAAGTAATGGTAGTGTCTTTGTAGTGTTTCTTATGACATCTACGTTACGTTTAAAACATTAACAACAACACAAGAGTTATGTTCGTCGGATTTTAATGGTCAACAACAACACGACTAATAAACATAAACAACAATACAAACAACGACAACAACCAGATGTCGGGCCAAGTAATGGTAGTGTCCTTGTAGCGTTTCTTACGACATCAACATTACGTTTGAAACATTAACAACAACATAACAGTTATATTAGTCGAATTTTATTGGTCAGCAACAACAACAACAACAACAACAACAACAACAACACGACTAATAGACATATACAACAATACAAACAAAAACAACAACAACCAGATGTCTGGGTTCCCTTTGATGTGCCTAGCACTATATGCATTTACCAGAAGAACTGATCACCTCCCTGTACCAGGGCCGGAACATCCGCATACCAGCCCTGTTGAAATTGTTAGCCCCTTTTCACCCTGCTCACATAAAAGCTTATCTCCCTGTACCAGCCTTATTGTAAACACACAGTGCAATTGTGCCTATGCAGACATTCATGTACTTACTAGTTATGTTGGAATTTTTCCCCATTACAGAACTGTACACTTTGCTTCTACAGGGTTGATTTGGAAGCAAATGTCCAAGCTCATTTTTTCAAACCCATGTTGCATGTAATATTTGCAAAACTATTGTACTGGACTGTTGACACACTAGGTACATAAAGCTGAAAAGCAGCTGCACTAGATATTTTTCTGACTATGCTATACTGGGGATATTATTTTAATAGCTGGTGATCTCTGTCGCTTCTCAAGGCTTGTACAGCTGTGAACCAGCCCTCAGAAGGTAACAGGGTTGTAAGAGTTTCCATTGTAGTGTTATAGGGAAGTCCTTGCACTGACAGTAATCAAATCCGGCATGTTGAAAGCTCAATCAGCTGTAACTTTTGACAATTTCCAAGTAGTTTTATTTTGTGCAAAAAACTGCAGTTTCTTGTTCTACTTCTTAAGGCATGATGAGTGTCGAACATACATTACCAACCCAGTTCATATGTGTATATTTAGCATTGTTATTGTTAAAAATCAAATTTCAGTATGGAATACACCCTTGGCGCCTGTCGCGAGGGGGCATGGAACTATGGGAAAATACTAACCAGAAGTGCGGTAAAACATACGACCTACACTTTAACATGGAAAGGTGCCATTTTCGGGCGAAAAAGTGTGAAATACGAAGTGAATATTTATGCTACAATAATAAAACACCTAGTGGTGCATGGGACTAGCTTAGGTAAGTGTTCATGAGCATTGTTAAGCACGATAATATTTTATAACTGTAGATATAGGAGATTTTGGGCACGCGAAGTGGGCGAGTTGTAGACTTTCACTGCGCTACGTACAACGTATGACAGCGTAACATAGCCGGTACGTCAAAATCTTAAGAATTACGGGTAAAAAAATCACAATTTTAATGAATTCATGCTTTGTCGACATATTTTCATTGCTGTGTTTTTATTTTTTAAATATTTGAAAAAAAATGAACGTTTGCGAAAATTTGTTTCCTCTGTGCTACTACGGGTCCCTTGGGTACGGGAAGCACACAGTCAACATACCGGCGCTACTGTCAGCAGGTTCGTGTGACACAGTACGCGTCACCCATTCTCGTATCGAGTCTACAACTTGGCCGCATCGCAGGCCGAAAATCACCGATATCTACAGTTATAAAATATAACGAAGCTAAACCATGCACACGAACACTTACCAGAGCAAGTCCCATGCACCATTAGGAGGTGTTTTCTTGTTATAGTATAAATATGCACTTCGTATTTCACTCACTTTATTTTGCTCGAAAATCGCACCTTTCTGTGTTAAAGTATAGGAGTTGTCGTATGTTTTACCACACTTCTGGTTGGTATTTTCCCATAGTTCCATACCTCCCTGGTGACAGGCGCTAAAGGCGTATAGAATTTATTTGTCAACAACAACAATCGTTTGTAACATGTACATAGTACATTGTCAAGCAGAATATTGGTATTCAAGAGACTGTTATATGGCTATCAAAACTGCAGTTTGTACACACAAAAATGAAGATTGAAAATTGCTCAAACTTATAGCTAATGTGCCTTTACTAATTTGCACTAAACTACGGTAACAAATTTTTTCAACAAGCAATACTTACGTCAAAGACATAACCTTTTGTCCAACTGCAGTTTTTCCACAAAAGACACTCTTCAGAACCCAAAAGTTTGATGCCTGTTTAACAATCAGGAAAATGGTAAATTAAGTTAATTCTACTCTTGATACACAGACTAAGATTCAATATCATAAACTAGGTGCATGCAAGTGGCTCCGCTCATGTGATTGATTATTATACACCTGCTTCTGAAACCTATGGAGTTTCGTTGTACAGTAAGTTTCGGTATCAAAGGATGCGGAGTCAAATAACTTTGTGGCGGAGTACAATAACATTTTATGTTATTGGACTCTATTTGGCATTTGCCCTCAAAAAACGGTAACCTAACGTCAGCGTAGGGAAAAAGGAGAGATGATTTTAAATTTTTAACAAAAAGTATACTTCTAAACATTCAGTACTTCACAACGTTACTAGTGGTGAATCAAAACCCTGTGAATTAGAGTGAAATTATGCTGCTGACCTACAATTTCTATCATGTACACTGTGCTGCGCAGGTTTGAAATTTCGTTCTGTGCACTTAGCCAACATGCTGAACATGTTCTCAGTTTGCTTACAATCACCTAGTGTAGTACGCGACGGGCATCCCAAAAACGCTTTAATTATGACGTTTTTGCAGAAAAATTGGACTAAAAAAGGTGTATAATAATAACGTTATTCACAAAATACCGGGATTTATGTCCTCGTACATTGTACGCTTTGGCATAATCCGAGACGCGTAGCATCGAGGACAATAGCTCCGCTGCACGATGTACTCTTACAGAGATCCCAGAATTTTGTGAATAACCTTAAATTATAACAATAATAAGTGTAAATGTTATGTCTGTTGTGTGACTACGACAAAAATACGCCACAGATATGTAATAACAGCTGAAATTTGAAAAAAAACAAACCAAAGTGTTAGAGTAATATGTGGAAATATGAGGAACATTCATGCCTGACATGATTATTATCGCTACACACAACGATATTTTATCACCTTTTATATATTCACTTTCTGAGTTCCACCATATCTGAGTTCAGAGTCTTCATTCTGTTTCCACATTGTACTCAGAGAATCCATTGTTAATTTGTAGAGCTGAAGGCATTTTCTGTATCAAGTATATCATGCCCTGGACCATCTGTTGAAAAAAGAAACAAATAAGTATCTATTACTGGTAAGGGGAAGTCCATGGTCAACATTTGCACATGAAATTATTTGCTGAAAATGAATCACTTTAGTATATACCTGTCTTGAATGACAAGATGGCTCACAAGATTTGTGTAAGCAATGATAATGAAGGACCCGAGTTGAAATCAAGCTGTGGAAACATAAATTTGACTTGAATAACAGAATAAACCATTACATCATTTTGGACAAATGATTTATGAGGTATGTTTGTCTGTATTAAATCATATAAGTTGCCAGTTTTAGATTATTATCAACATAAACAAGAAATATCATCCATGAAACAGTCTATGTTTGTTATAGAAAGAATGGCATGAGGATATCTGCATCTAAACCGTGCCAAGTCAGTTTGCCTGAAGATCACACAGAAAGGTAGCTAAAATAAATGTACAGTTTACTCACTTTTTCTGGTCCCTTCTTGACAATAGCTCTTGTTGCAGCTTTTTGTTGCTGTCTCCATCCTAAACGATAATGACAAAGGGTTATTATATGTAATTTTCCTGTGAACTGATGGAACTGATCCACGTTTTAATTTTTCACGATGTCGCAGTCTTGAAAAGCCTTACAAACACGATAGCATATAAAAGGGACACACACACATCAGTTCAGTCTGATAAAATGAACTTGAAGGCCAATTTGTTACATCCTTGGCAATGATCATTGATATGAATATATGCACTAGCTTACTAGCACTAGCTGCAAAATGGTAGTGCTACGGCGAGGCGGTCGGTGAATTTTGGTTTTTGCGACCTCGCTCACCAGTAGTGCTACAATGCCGACGGTCCTGTAGAGTTCCAAATAAGCATCCCGCTACACTGGACGAGGCGTGTTGATGTGAAATGCCTCATATTTGCTGAATTTGATCGTACCGATTTATCACTCCTGAAGACAAACACTATACTACACTAACCTTGTCGTTTATGGGGTTTGGAATTTGTTCAAACACGTCAATCACATTCCATTAACATTGAGCATGGGCACGGTCCCTCCACCGTGGCATCAATGTTTCAGGGAGCCGCCTGTACCGGAAGTTGGTAATGGTGGCTCCCACAAATGTTTTTGGTACGCGATCGACGTGTTTGAACAAAGTCAAGCCCGGTCTAAATTAACAACTTTGCACATCTTACACGGAATATAACTCGGAATAAAACAAATACGTAAGCTTACTTGCCTTCCATTCCAAAGATGTCGGTTCTTTCTACCTCCATAGTTGAATGAATGAACGCAAATAGTTCCGCTGAGCACAGTCCCTCTATGCGCTGAGATACATAAACATGTTCTTTCGAAGTCATACATGTATTTCGTCGGTGACAGAAGCCATTACTGTCGACTCTTATATGGGAAATTTTAGAGGTAAACTGGCGGACTGCCCAAGTTCGAAATGGAGTTCGGAAAGGTTGGACGATCGTAGAATACCATCTCGGCTGCGCTGCGAGGCCCGTAACGATTGAAAATTTGGCGCGTAATCTGTGCTCATAGAGGAATTAATACGCCATCCCTTTGAAGTGAAGGGGTGAGGATTCCACAAGCCAGCGGGCACTTTAAGAGTACGATCAATCAGCAAATACTATAATTCTTACATATATCACGAAGATATAATATCTATAACGAAATTAACATTGGTTCGGCGAATCATTGTGTAAAATTGAACTATGTTAAAGCGTAATTTTACAAAGGGTGAACCATGGGTCAAAGGTTATGGAACGACCGCGACCGTAAACCTTTCTTGACACACGCTCCCAATATCATCAGCTGTGATATGGCTTGCATATGTTTGGCACACGTCAGGGGAATGGAACATCCGTTTCAAACATGTCCTTATTAATAAAATACATCGGAATTGTCCAAGGTTCAAGACTGTGCCTTGGGAAAAAAAATCAGGATATACAGCGTTGATCGCGATTTCAGGTTTGTTACTTGAAGCTTAGCTGTACGCGAGCGACATCGCTGCCTGATATTCGACCAAAGTTTGTTATTGCAATGTTTGTCTGAGCCTTAAATTATTGTGCAGATTGTGGATTTTACTTTCGTTGTTCTCTCGAAAAATGCGGACAATCCGACGTAAGTAGTTAAATAAAGGTGGTCAACTGTGATAAATTTGTTTTATTTAACTACAGGGAGGAGGAATTTCCTTCCTCTCTTACGCGTTTGTGCGTACGTGAGTTCATATACAGGTCACCTCACTTACGGCGACAGCTGGCACATAAATGACGATGAGTCATATACAGCAGATAATGCATTGACCTATAATGAACTCAGTGGGAAATCCCCCGCTGAGTCAGGTCACGTTCCGAATGGGACTTGTGCAATGCGCTAGCTATGACTCACTGGGTAATCCACTATCAGAACATCTGTCAGAACGGCATTCTATTATTGGATGGAAGGGAGATCATTTGTTAAATAGATTCTGACTGAGATGTAAGTCAAAACCTACCGGAACGAGTCTGCTCTTCCGAAGGCAACAGGGGCCCGTTCCGGAGGTGATTCTCATCTTCTGGATGTAAGTATGAATTTTATCAATATCTTCTGGCTGTGAATTTTCACTATGTTTGGAGTCGTATTAACACTTATGTTAGATTTTGACCCCTATGGTTCCAATAGGGATGTTGCGCAATACCTTTCCAGTAGGGGCTTTCCAGTAGGACTTTTGCAATACTGTTCCTGTAGGGCTTTCGCAATACCGTTCCGGTAGGCTTCAAGTGTTGCTTAGCAGCCTGTGATGTCATAACACAGATCTGTCTTATTCTACAGTTTTCATGAAAAATTTCTACAGAATTTTTTCTGAACTCGGGAGTTAACTAAAATAGTATAGACTTTAATCTACTATTTTCAACAGAGACCATCGCATCACTGATAACATAAACATGAGCAAATATATTATCATCGCGAGCGTTGTCGCCACCCCTCACTGAAGTATCTTTCTTCATGATTTCAAGTTGTATGCCATCTTTTGTGTTCATTGCTTTAAGACCATTTCCATGAAATTCAATATCTTTAAAACTACGCAGATCGATAAACAAACAAAATTTATTCTTCAAATAATCGACTTCATCTATATCAATTTCACACCAATCTTTATCTTCAGCAAAATACCGTCGTACCTCTCGCCAAAATTGTCTTGGTAACATCTTCTTAGCGTATATTTTGTTCACAATACCTTCAATCATTACAGACACAGATTCAATGGATGGGTTAAAGAAAAGTTTGCTATTAAGTTCTGACTGTTTCTGATAATTAGTGAAGAGTATTAAGATACCTCTCAGGCTACGTCGTGGTACATTTATATTTTCATTGATAACCGTGGTTGATTCTTTGAATGGGATTGTTCTAAAATAATGTATATGCTCGTAAAGGTAACTTTTTCCACTGTTGTAATAACCAGCAGTTGACCTCGCGAGTTCGGGATCACTTAATGTCCCATATTCCATTTGAATGTTTTTTAATTTATAATTGGGTGTAACAACATTATTACTGACAAGTAATTGGGAGACGGGTGCAAGCGTAATTTCCCATTCAATATGATTCCCTAACGCTTTTGGATATGCAACCCCATGGCCTGTTATGAGGGGATGATTCAGACGAATAGCATATTTTGTTTTATATGTGTCAAAAAGTAAACTATCGTCCACGACGGCGTGATCTGCACCGTTCGAGTCACTTCTCAATTTTCTTAGATTTTCATTCTGAATTCCTTACAGTGTCATGTTTGTTCTCTCCTTTTTATGTTTGAAGAGATCGCGATAACATTCAATAAGGTTATATTTATTCAAATTGAAAAGTGCCTGAACCTCAAATGTGAGAACCATACGCTCGATTATATTTTTTGCAACATTTTCTATTACTCGGTTATCTTCATATCCCATTACTTCGAGATCAAAAACTAGGTCGAAAGTATCTGGAACTAGTACTACTCCGCTTTCTAACTTTGGACGTCGTATGACAAGTGTCTGGCCTGGATCTGCCTCACTTGGATTATGAGCAATCACATGATGAGTTCTTTCTGACTTTGTTCCCTGCAGTTTTCGGTTGCTGAACTTCGGTAATAATGATCCATCGTACCCCATTTTCGTGTAATGTATATAGTAACTAAGAAGAAAAAAATTACAGTTAAAAAAAAAATAAATCACATCTTCATATAAATATTTCCATCTGACTGAAATATAAATCGATTACCAGTGTCACGAATAAGTCGAAGGACCCAATATTCTTGGAGATGATGAGCCTCCTGGTCATCCTCAACATCCTGGAATACAGCTATGAATTCTAGGCGCTTAAAGAAGTTAGTCTTTTGACATTCCTTAATGAAAGCTAATATGTTATGATATAGATTATCATCTTTGAGTCGGACACCTGGATTTGCTCGAAGGATATGTCGATTAACTCGTCGGAGTTTACACCATTCCAATTCGACAGAGAAACCAAACAGGTCTTTATTTTTAGAAAGAAACTTTGTAATATTCTTTTCACGAAACATGCTTGGTCATATATTAATACATAATTTTATTTATTATGACTAATGTTAAACCAGTTAAAAATATCCATAGCTGTTCTCTAACAAATCCAACCACCGATCCTGCTGTCTTTAATAGAAAACTAACAAGGGAGCCGATTAAACCTGGTATTGCAGCAGCACTTTTGCGGCCAAGGTTTTTAACCATTTGCCAAATTGCTTTACAATTTCTTTCGCTTTTGTGTATATTTTAGGCGGGCCTGAACAATTGTTTGCTCCAGAGCCGCCAGTTCCTGCTGCTTGTCCTCCTTTAGTCACAGCCAGGGCAATTGTTGATATTGTCATTCCAAGGGCAGTCAGTATTGCAGCGATTGTAATACCATTTCGTTTAAATAATTCTCTCAGCTTCACCCTGAGTGACAAATCTGGATCGGAAATTACATCACGACGAGACCTAGTCGTAGCCAGACTTTCATGTGCGTCACTGATCTTATCATGTTCATATTCAATTCGATCAACAATTTTAGCTTCGCTTGTTATGAGTTCAGCTAGTAGTTTTTCAGCTTTTTCTTTTTCATGACTGTGTTCTTCAGGAATTTCCTTTAACTGTTTTTCAACTTCTTTTTTCTCTAGCGTTATTTTCTTTTTTTCATTGTTAAGCTCGTCAAGACGCATATTCGCAATCCTTAATTCATCATTAATAGCTCTATATTCAGGGTTTAGATTATCCCATCAATCTTATTTTCAAAAGCTTGTATTTTATGTGCATTACCGCTAGCATCTTGCCGTAAGAATGTCAGTTCATCTTTGTATATACCCATGTCTTCTGGTGTCATCTTCTCAGCTGGTATTTTATCGTTTTTCACATCTTCAGAATACAATGTACGACTCACATATTCGGGCTCTGCGCTAGATCGGCCTCCGAATACATCTCTCATAAATTCATGTCCTCCTTTTTCTCTCATTAATGTGGTGAGCTTATAAAATCCACCTCCTCTATCTTTTTACAGCTTGAGGTTTTTATAATGCAGCTTTCCGTCCCTACTAATCTCAGATTCCGTAGCCAATACATTTAGTGCATCCGGATCAGTAATTTTATTATAGTCTAAGAATTGTTTAATCATACTTATTTCAGTCAAACGATCCACCTGCGGGCTATTGCTTGAGCTGGCCTGGGAAGGGCCGGGTTCGTTAAAGCTTGTTTCATCATAATTAAAATCATCAGCATCCGCATCAGTGCCACGTAAAGTTGGGAGTTCTATATTTTCTTCTCCTCCTTCTGCCATATTGTCTCTCTATATTACTACAATTATTTTTTATCATCCCTTACATATACAGTAAAAAAAATGCACATCTCAGTTGTTGAAAGCGTTGAACAATTGGCCGACTATATCGAAAGAA
>LD344870.1:82739-122836 GCA_001465055.1 Ptychodera flava
TTCTTGGAGTGAGCGGCCAGGCTTGCAGCATAACTTTTAGCGGTGGATGCATCAAAACTTTCACCTAAGGTACGGAATACTATTAAATCGGTAAACTTTTGAAGACTCGGTAGCCAACGGACACACATTTCGTCGCATGTAGCTGGATCTTTTGAACCATATTTAGGTCCGATGGGGAAAACCACTTCTAGCTCACTGTCTACATATATGAAAGGATCTACATATTCACCAAATATGAGTTTGCTGTCACTGATTTGGGTTTCTCCACTTTCAAGTATTTTTATTGCATCTGAAATAGAAAGGATTGCCATTGTCTTATCATAATATATCTTTACGAAAAATAATTAAAAAAAAAATTTTCTATGATATAGATATGTATCATCCACAGCATCGAGTCCGACCGGAAATATAAACACATTATCATCGGTGAAAATGAATCTTTTATTATACATTTTATTATTCATGAATGTCGGACAAATGAAAACTATATATTCAAATTTCATTAAGTACGGACCGGAGATCCATCACATATTCTGTTTTGCCAGAATTTGTCGGTCCAGTTACAATCATGTTGAATGGTATGGTCGCATACATCGGATCTATATACTGTACATAACATGGCTAAAGATAACAAACAAATTTTGCCGTATTCGTGAATAGGATCCGCGCCGGCGACTGTATTTGCTGCATTCAGAACAATCCGACTCATGTCATTGTGAGGTGACACAGCGTCCTGCCACTTCACGGGATCCTCTTCCCCTTCCCTCTCATGTATAGCACTTTCTCGAATTTACGTGTTTATATCTCCATTCACCCCGAAGACCATAGATTCTGTTGCATATTGCAATTCATTATTATAACCTGTGATTGCCGGGCCTGAAAGAATAACCATTTTAGACGGCAAGAGAAGTAAATTTGGCGAAACGGCCATATCAAGTTTGACACCAGTATTTGTTATTGTGCCTTGGTATCGCCTATAACTGATTACTTTGTCGGTATTACGAATTTCATCTTCGAGGAGAACGCCGAATTCTTTTCGGACTTGCTGTGCACTGCCAGTATCGCCCACTATGGTACTACGAATATTTGCTTGTGCGCCAAGTATGCAATATACATAGGCTTCAAGGCTTTCATTGAGGCGAGCGAGACCAGCCTTTGTTAGTCCCATGTCTCCCTTCAGAGGGATAAAACTATTGTATTGTCCCTCCGATCCATCATTTCGGAAGAAATAATAGTGTGGTCTGTCTTTGTCAGACAGTACATGTTTTTTCTTTCCAAAAATGGTAGGTGTATAGAAAACGCCACTGTCGGCGGAGAGGAAAACGTTGTGACCATTGTATATTGCTTTTGGCTGACAAACGGGACCACGATTAGTGTAATATTCATAACCATAACCAAGACCTGAGTTTTGACCGAAACGATAACGAAAGTCAGACTTCGTTGGGCTTATATTTCCAAATTCTGTACATAGAAGTTCATATTGGACGAGATTGTACTGATTGTCGGCGGCTTTGAAGATCCCTTCATCGTCTGGAAGTGCAACGCCCATTTCATGAAGGATCCTACGTATTGTAAAGTATACATGAAAACGACAGAATGATCGTATTTGCGGCGGAAATTTCTTATCGAAGAGATGGGCGAATGATATACCACAACCAGTTGTGCTGCACCATACAGCAAAATTTAATTGCTGGTCCCAGTATTTCATGTGCGGGCCGCCCAGCCATATATTACTTTCTTTAGCTGATCGATGAGTAATTACGTTATCTTTGAACACATCCCGCGGATGAAAAGTAAATTTATCTGTCGGCGTTACATATATTTCTAAGTCCATGAGAATAGGTTTTATGTCGTTTGATTTGGGAGGAATATCAGCATGCTGTACTGTTGGTACGCTCGTCTTATTCAATTGAAAAGCAACTGGGAATAAGTCTGTACTCATGATTCATGTTTCTATATACAGATAGATTTTAATGGAGGAGAATTTTCCATACTTCGGAATCCCTATCGGAATCGTACTGACATTCCAGACTATGTTAATACTATATTTCGGATTCAGGTTTAAACGAATTTTTTATTTTTTACTAAGAATAGATAACATACTGCAAACAATGGAGACTTTAATAAAGACATTGGCAGCGGCAAATACGACAGCGGCACTACCAACCGCAGCGTCGGATGCTCGATCCATAATAGAGACGAAACGTGAAAAAATACTCTGTGTCATCGCAAGTGGCCAGAGTAAGTTATTTTTGGTAAGGAGATTTCAGTTGGTGACGTAGAAAAATGGGGAGATGAAACGGTAAATAAAGCCTTTAAAATATACGAAGCGAAATACAGTTCTCTTATAAGTGATACCATCACTCAAAGTTTCATAGATCTAGGAGCCCGCGCAATAAGTCAGGTAGTTCCAATCGATGACCGAGATAACTATGCCACTGATCTTAAAAAATATTTTATTCTAAAGAGTGAAATAAAAAGATTATCAGGATGGATAGCCTACTCGTGGGGACCCCTACTTGCTCTAGTTTCCACCGGTTTAATTACGGGTAAATATTTAGATTTAAAAAAAATCGGGTTTAATATAATACCTGAAATAAATGGATTCAACTTCTCAAGCACCCCAAACGGTTTCAACACCGACTCAGCAAACGGAAACGGCTCCGCCGACTCTGACACCTCGGATGACTACCCTCAGGAACCCTATCGGAACGGAGCCGCAGCGCAACATAGAGAAAATTACATTACCGACGAAGCATCCAGGGAGACATGCTGCAGGGAAGCGACTAGCAGAATGGAACAGGCAGAACAAATGGAACAAACGAAAAGCAATGACTAATGATAGTATGACTGAAGCAAACTGTATAAGCCTACCGCCTACGATGAAAGAACAGTGTGATAGCTGGTATAATAAATGTTATCTTGTTTTAGGAATTATAGGAGTTTCATTGACTGCATTAGGGCTATATTTTGGGCGTGCTCGACATAATTGTCCCCTCCAGAAAGATGAGCCGCTTCAGAAAGCGACAAAAACAGAACCCGGAACGGTAGCGGCCCCCTCCGGAACGGAACCAAGTCCCGGCCCCTCTACATTGTATGAGATGGATTAACTCCGTAAGGAATTCCGTAATTATTTTATTTTTCTATTTTATATACTTGTCAGTAATCATGGATACTAAAACAGTTGTAAACACAATGTATGATGGTATTGTAATCGCTGGACTTACGATGGGATATCTAATGATCTCCAGCAAATTTCTGAAAATGGATATGGGCGATCCAAGTCGACCAAATTTGACTCGGTGGATAAAATTAGGTGGAGCGACTGCTGCCGCAGTTGCTACAAAAGATCTCCTTGAACAGAAAAATATTATTCCTGCCGAACCTTATACTTTGTAATAATATACAACGCAGAGATGATCATTTGGATTGAAAGCAAAACGGGCGACCCGGTTACTGTTAATTTTAACTCTTGCATTGTCATATCACAGTTTACTCAAATAAGACTATTACAGTGTTCACTCTTTAATTCATGGCATAACATAACGGGGGCGAATAGTATATTAAAATATCAAGAAAGTAACCAACTGAAGAAGACTATATCAATACGTCCAGGTAACTACAATATCGATACACTCAACAAAGCAATCGGGTTGAAGCAGAAAATTAATTTTGAAAAACATCTGCCGACAAACAGTGTTTATCTAACTTTGGCTAAAGATGTTAAAGTATTTTTTAATGCCACAGGTAACTTCGCTATACTCGTCGGTTTTTCAGATAAAAAGTACTATGAGTCCAAAGAGAGCGGATTTCTTAACAGTCACTAAATATATAGTTCATTCAGATGTCGTTGATGTTACTGGAAATTATGTTTCATTTTGGCTCGGGTGAATACATTCAGGGGAAAGTATCGGACTGTTTACAAATACTCCCGTCCAGGATACAAAAGAAATAAGTGAAAAGGTCACCTATGATTTTAAAAACAGGGGCTCAATTTCCATGCCATTGAGAAAGGGTTCAGACCATATGAGTTCAATGCGTATTTGGATAACAGATCAGGATGGAAACATAGTTAATTTCAACAACTGGCCAACTAGCTTTTGTATTGAATTATTGTAGCTAACGCAGCATAAACCATCCCACGACCAATCCTTCAGCAATATAAATCATTTCATATTTCTTTTGCTCAGGACTGGGCTGATAATAATCTGAGAATTGAACTGGCCCTGACGCAGAGTTGGCTTGTGCCATCGCTGCTGCTTCTTCCTGGATTTCTGCATCTGTATCTCTTAATTCAGCTGCAGCATGCGCATCCTTTGCTTGATTTTCTCTTTCCCAATCAGCTTGGAGTAATCTTTTTTCTGACCAGACGGCATGATCATGTTCAAATTTTTGGAATGCTTTATCATGTCTAATTTTCTCTTCAATAAGAGCCTCACCATTCCCGGAAAGCTTTTGGCCGATAATATTTCCTCCTGTGAATGCCGTTGCATTTAATACAGCACCGAGAACTGTCATTCCTATAGCTGAAGCCATGACTGTATATTATTACAAGGTATTATTTTAATTTTCACTGTATATACGACCCGCCACGGTTACGTCAATCATGTCTAACCCAAGTAACTACGGTCTAGGTGCAATTCACACACAAAATCTCGAGCTCGAAGATCTGAGTGATGTTAAAATTAACAATAGTACTAAGATAGCAGGTAATCATAATAAGGATTACGTCCTTCATTACAAGGACCGTGAAAAACTTTTTGTTTTATCGGCAGCAACAGTGCAAAGCCACGAACATGCTGTAGAATTTTCTAAACTGAAAGACGTCGATGAAACCGTAATTGACGCTACAAAGGCTGCAAATGATCTAGTCCGTGGGCTGGAGGGGCCCACCGTGCACTCCCCCCCACATCCCTACTACATGGGTATTTTTTTGTTCTTTAGAACCTGCTGAAAAAGAAAAAAGATGTTAACATTGGATATTTTGGGATGCACTACCTATCTGGGCTGGTTTTTGATTTGCATGCACCGCAAAAAATGGCGAAAAATGGGTAGGGGTAGGGGGTACTATATCCTCCCCTACATTAAGTAAACTAGCATGAAATAGCACAAACCATACATTTTTGGAAAGCCCAGATTCTGCTCTTTATGAGAAACACCAACATTAGCAAAATTACTTTGTGTACATAGAATACGACGACTTTAAAATGAATTTTTTTGACAATTTTGAATTTTTTTTCCCAAAACACCATGTAACAGTTGTGATATACTTTTTATTTAGCAAAATTTTGACAGCTTTTTGTGTTTAAATTATTTATTCCCACATATTAAACAAGAAAAAAGGTGTTAACATTAGATATTAAACTAAACACTACTTCTCTGGAGTCAATTTTTGAATTGAGTGTATCTGTATGGGGTGTGCAAAAGCTAGGGGTAGGGGTACAACATTCTTTCCTTGATGAAGTAAACTGGCTTGAAATGCCATATACCTTATGCATTTTAGAAAGCTTAGATACTGGTCTTTCTAAAATTCATAAGGTTTTAGTAACAAAATATGACGTCATAGAATTGGATAACTTTAAATCGTTTTTTTCTGGTAATTCAGTATTTTTCAGCGGAAGAAAATACGATAACTATCGTTTCCTCCCTATGAAGCAAATCAAAAAGATTTATGGATGTTATTTACTAATTGCAATGTGCTAAAGAAGAAAATAAATGTCAATTTGGGTATTGACCATGCATTATTCTCTCTAGTCACTAAAATTGCAAGTTTTGCTACATTGGTATATCGTGAATGGGCATTTTATTGTTATGCAATGAACTAACGCACAGCCTTAAAAAGAAGACTTTAAAACGCACACACATAGTCATATTGCCATTTTCTCCTTCAAGTAAATAGATTATTGATGACTGTCTATTTTTATAATTTAATTTTTAAATATTTTTCTATAAAATAATTTTGATAGACGTATTTGGAAAATTGTCTATGCCTCCTTGTCTTACTTATACAGCAAGCATTACTAACAATCTATTAGGCCGAGGCTAGAGGGGGCGTCTAGCTGCACCTCCCCCAACCCCACAGGATAACAAACCTGTAATTTTCAGAAGCCTTGGGATCCCTGGAATAAGGAGTGGGATTTTAACAGACAAAATATAGAGACTCAATAGCTGTTACGGTCATGTTTTGAAGGGTACCACAAAATCACGATTTTGTGACCCACATGGATTTTTGTCAAACCTGTCTTCTTGTACGTGATCTGCTAAGCTTACTGTTTAATATGACCTAGGTTATGGGTATCATTAGAAAGGTGATTTATTCTCCTTGAAAATGGTATATAGCAATATGCAATATTTTCTGTAGTTTTCATGAAATAGGGCCATAATTTACCCCATACCCCAAAGTTTTATGTCACAAATTACTGTCAAAACTAATCTAAATTCCACCAATTATTTACCTAGACATACTACAAAAGGCAATGCTGTGTATTGTATTTGTGTTATTTGCTACAGGTAGATGTTAGAAACTTGAAATAAACTTTTAACAGAAAAAATATTGGGATCCTGTAGCTGTAACAGTCATATTTTGAAGGGTATCGCAAAATCACAGTCTTACTTACTCGCATTCGTTTTTGTTAAACCTGTCCTATTGTAAGTCTTCTGCTGAGCTTATTTTTAACATAATGAGGCAAATGGGATATCATTAGAAAGTTAATTTACTCTTCTTTAAAATGATATGTTGCAATATGCAATATCTTCTATAGTTTTCATGAAATAAGACCAAAACTTACCCCATACTCAAAAGTTTTATGTCGCAAATTACCGTCAAAACTAATCTCAAATTCTACCAATTATTTTCCTAGACATGCTTTGTATAAAATATATGTTATTTGGTACAGGGACATGTCCAAAATATGAGTTAGACTTTTAACAGACAAAATATTTGGAATTAATGACTGTTACTTGCATATTTTGAAGGGTACCATGAAGTCAGAGTATTACCGACTCGCATATGTTTTTGTTAAATGTGTCATCTTGTAAATCTTCTGCTGAGCTTACTATTTACTATAGCTCAGCTTTTGCACTGCCATTGGAAAGACAATTTATTTGGCTTTCAAACGACATATTGTAATTTGCAATATCTTCTGTAGTTTTAATGAAATAGGACCAAACCTTACCCCATACCCCAAAGTTTCATGTCGTAAATTACTGTCAAAAGTAGCATTTAATTTCGATAAATTCTACAAAAAAGACAAACTTTGTATGAAACCTATTTTATTTTTTAAAGAGACATTTCCAGACATGAATGATACCATTAACATGATAATTTTTGTGATTTAATAGATGTTAGCATCATGGTTTTAAGGATAGCAGGATATATGTTACTGAAACCCGTGAAATTTTATTAAACAAGTTTCCATGAAATTTATCTGCCAACCTTTATTTTATCCGTAACCCCCATTGTAGGGTATCATTACGAAGCTTTTATCACTCTTTTTTTAGCATATCATAAAGTGCATTATCATCTGAAGTTGTAATGAAATAGCAAAAACTTACCCCAGCCCTTAGTTTTATTTGCAAACTACATCTGTTCGAAAACTTTGCAGTTTGCGAATTTGGGATATGGGGTAACTTTGGTCCTATTTCATGAAAACTATTGAAGATATTGCATATTATAATATGTCACTTTCAGGCAAAATAAATTTTCTTTCCAATGATAGCTTATAAGATAGGTTAGAGTAAAATGTAAGCTCAGCAGATGACTTACAAGATGACACATTTAACAAAAACACATACGAGTGGGCAAGACTGAGACTTTACAGTACCCTTCAAAACATGACAGCAACAACAATTCACTCCCAATATTTTGTCTGTTAAAAGTCTATCTAATATTTGTAACATGTCTCTGTAGCAAATAAAACAGATTTCATACAAATCATTGCTTTTTGTAATATGTCTAGGTAAAAGTTTTGTAGAATTTGAGATTAGTAGTGACAGTAATTTGCAATGTAAACTTAGGGGTGTGGGGTAAGTTTTGGTCTTATTTCCTGAACACGAAAGAAGATATTGTATATTACAATATGTCATATCAAAGAAGAAAAAATTACCTATTTAATAATACCCCAATGGCCGGGTTATGTTAAAAAAATAAGCTCAGCAGATGACTTACAATAAGACAGGTTTAACAAAACGTATGCGAGTTGGCAATATTGTGATTTTGTGGTACCCTTCAAAATATGACTGTTACAGCTGCAGCATCACAATATTGTTTCTTTTAAAAGTTCGTTTCAAGTTTCTAACATGAACATAAAGCAAATATACTAAATTTAATACAAATCATTGCCCTTTATATTATGTCCCGGTAAATAGTTGTCAGAATTTGAGATTAGTTTTGACGGTAATTTGGAATATAAAACTTTGGGGTATAGGGTAAGTTGTGGTCCTATTTCATGAAAACTATAAAAGATATATCATATTGCGCTATATAATTTTAAAGAAAAGTAAATTAACTTTCTAATGATGCCCAACTTGCCACGTTATGTTAAAAAGTAAGCTCAGTAGGCGACATACAAGTAGACAGGTTTAACGAAAATGTATGCGAGTTGGCAATACGCTGATTTTGCAGTACCATTCAAAATATGACTGTTACAGCTACATCATCCGGACATTTTTCTGTTAAAAGTTTATTTCAAGTTTCTAACATGTACCTGTATCAAATAAAACAAATTTGATACAAATCATTGCCCTTTGTATAATGTCTAGGTAAATAATTGGTACAATTTAAGATAAGATTTGACAGTAATTTACGACAAAAAACTTTGGGGTATGGGGTAAGGTTTCTCCCTATTTCATTAAAACTATATGAAAATTCTTCAACATGGTACAGTTTTTATCAAATGCATAAAATTAGCTACGGCAGACGAATTTGACAATTTAGTCGGAAATGTCACTATCAAAACAGATTCAATAACACCTTGCAATATTATCATAACCATTGATAAAGATAGAAAGGATTTAGATATTGTTGCTCGTAGTAGTCCTTTGGAAGAAAGTAACAACATTTCATTTGTTAATAAAAATACAAATTACACTTTAGATATCAGTACTATTTATCTAAAACATCTCATTTTGTTTGAAGTAATGGTCTTCCGACATATTTTAAGTTCAGAGGAAATTTCTAAAATTTTATCTATCGGGTGAACAAGTTGATGAAAACTGTAGAATAAGACAGATCTGTGTTATGACATCACAGGCTGCTAAGCAACACTCGAAGCCTACCGGAACGGTATTGCGAAAGCCCTACCGGAACAGTATTGTGAAAGTCCTACTGGAAAGCCCCTACTGGAAAGGTATTGCACAACATCCCTATTGGAACCGTAGGGGTTGAAAATCTAACATAAGTGTTAATACGACTCCAAACATAGTGAAAATTCACAGCCAAAAGATATTGATAAAATTCATACTTACATCCAGATCTCCCTTCCATCCAATAATAGAATGCCGTTCTGACAGATGTTCTGATAGTGGATTACCCAGTGAGTCATAGCTAGTGCATTGCGCAAGTCCCATTCGGAACGTGACCTGACTCAGCGGGGAATTTCCCACTGAGTTCATTATAGGTCAATGCATTATCAGCTGTATATGACTGTATATGAACTCACGTACGCACAAACGCGTAAGAGGGGAAGGAAATTCCTCCTACCTGTAGTTAAATAAAACAAATTTATCACAGTTGACCACCTTTATTTAACTACTGACGTAAAGGCCCTACATTTATTTTTGCATGTTAGTGAAAGAAAAAATGACGTCATTTGCGAACAACACTATTTCAGTATTGTCAATTATTTCCTTCAAACTATTGTTTTAATATTTATATGCCTACATACTTGAAGCAAGTCCATATCTTCTGTTCAATTGAAAACTTCCAAAAATCGTATCGTACGACAAAATTAAAGCTAATCAATCTATCGCACCTAATGCAGGCATGGATGCGCACAGTCCTCGCTGTTATCAATGTAGTGACGGGATGTACATCTCTGGTGTAGATATTAACCAGTGACTGTCATGACAATGGCTTGAAAACAGGCCAATTAATTTCTAGTGCTTGAATGGTTTAAGCTGAAACCATGCTCACAAAGTTGCCACTTGTGGTTTGCTTAAAGATGAGCCAATGAATTTGTCGGTATATAATCAAACCAATGATTCCAGTGGCTCAAATTTAAACCAATAAAATTATATTGTGACTGGCTTAAAAAGAAGCCATTCAGCTTAACTTTATGACATGAGGTGCTTGATAATAAGCCACCTATGTATTGGTATGAATACATGCCATCCATACTCTTTGTGGTGGAGTGACTTCAAACCAAAATATCTTAATGGATTTCGGGCAAACCGAAATATTTCAGGTAGCTCTAGCCTCTCTTTTCTGAAGAGTGCTGACCATTGTTGTCATGTGGCGCTTAGCGAAATTGGCGTGCTGGCGAAAACAGGAAAGTTTTGAGCTTCGGGAAAGTGAGTTTACCATTTGAAAAATTCCTGTCACATTTTTATGAATATATAATGAGTGTGTTTGAACCAAATTTGAAAGTCTTGCATCGATACTGTCTGGTTTTACTCAATGGTTTACGGTCAGTCATATCGTCTTTTAAAAGTTGGTCATGGAAGGACGTGAAACTGCAGGCATGTTATATTTTGATTGGTGTGAAGCAGTGTTTCTGCCCTGAGAGCTCACAAAGTAAATATGGTTGCTACGCGACTGGCAGCACGATACCATTTCGTCATACTTTTCGCATAATCTCGTGCAATAATCAACCACGAACAAAATCTCCAAAAATCCAACACCTGTAAAGCTCATTTTAATATGAAAAAGTCATAGTCTACCGAGACGACTATGGAACAATAGGCATGCGGCGTTGCTAGTCTGTCTTTCTATTTATCTGTGGTTCAAGTCATGACATATGAACAAACTAGGCAAGGATTAAGAAGTGGCATGCCACAAAATAATGACGACAAAATCTCCGGACACTAAACACAGCCGCATTGTAATTGTGGCACTGACTAGATAATAAGATAATAAAAGATAAGAAATTTCCTCTTTCTTCCGATTACTCTTTCAATTTCCGACTGCTTAGTTTTTTTGTCGAGTGAAGCAGAGTAAGGGCCAGTAATTGGGGTTAGCTGGCCAAATTGTTGGAACGGAGCAAACGTGAGCGAATGAATTTCGAAAACAAGCAAGTGAAATCCAACACACACATTTTAGGGTTAGGGTTAGTTTGTTCATGTCATCAAGTCAGAAATTCCGTCTCATGGGTATTATATCACCTCTCTCATATTTTATACATCAAATTTGTTGTCATATACGAAATAGCCCCGACAGGCATGGCAATATTGACCCCGTTTTAATAGTGCAGCTGCCAAAAATAGTAGCCTGTTACGTAGCAGAGGACAGAGTATATTGAAATTCAAAAAGCGATCGTAAAGACAGCAAAAATATTTTTTATGTTCTTATTTGCATGACTTGTTCAACAGACAAAAGAATCAGACGTATATTAGATCAAACTCTGTTGATTTCTTTCATATTTGTAAATAAACTAATTCCTTTTGTCTTTGCGATCATGCCTCCGTAAAGATTTGTGCGTTTAGGTTTACGATACTTGAAGTAAGCTAAAATAAAACAATATCCTTTCAAAATAGTCATGTTTTTTGCAAATTTTCTTTTCTAACAGTTCATGCCAATTACTTTCATCATCTAATATACTAGATATGACATTAAACTCTTTCTGCCCTTCATTGTTATTTAGTAGTGATTCTGTTTCTCTCTCTTGTCTCTCTGTCTCTGTCTCTGTCTGTCTCTCTCTTTCTCTCTCTCTCTGTCTTTCTGTCTCTCTCTCTCTCCCTCTCTCTCCTGTCACTCACTCTCTCTGAAATAGTTTGTACGTATACAAAAAAGAAGTTAAGGTTGATGATACAATAGTCGCACAAGGCTAAAATAAAACAACATCCTTTCAAAATATCAATATTTTTTAAAGTTTTCTTTTCTAAGAGGATTGCCAATACGTTTCAATATCTAATGCTATACTAGATATGAAATTAAACTGTTTCTGCCCTTCATTGATATTTAGTAATGATTTTGTTCAAAAACAACGCTCTCTCTCTCTCTCTCTCTCTCTCTCTCTCTGACTGATGTGGAAATTAAATAGTTGGTAAGTGTACCAAACAATTGGGTTTATTTTATGATACTGTCGTTGGTTTTCAGACATCAATAACATTTGTGTCAATGTATAAGATGAATGAAAACTTATGAATTCATGTCAGAAGCGCTTTACTGTATAAGTTTATATTATATAATGCAATAGAGGTATAACTGGTCTTGTCATTCCGTATTGTCATGTATCGATAGTGTTAAATACGGCTAGTTTTCAATCAGATTCCAACCCACAACATATGGCATCTGTCGCCTAGCGGAGAGGCCACAGAGAGAACCGCTCGGCTAAATCTCCACTCATAAAAAAGTGGCTCATTAGCCGGCTAAGTTGTTACATTTTTCATTTTTAAATATATATCTTTTCTTTGACATGTTTAACAAAGGCAAATATATAGAATACAAATGTAGGAACATCAGTAATGAATGTCCAAATGTAACATCCATTTTATACAACATAACTTTGTTGTCATTATGAAAAGGAGAAATAAATTGGCACGATGTACCTTCCAGTTTATTCCGTATTTAGTAGTGATTCTGTTAAAGTTCAAAATTTATATCATTTTTTAAGGTATTTAATAAAAAAGCGAAATACACAATACAAAAACAGAAATTTGCAAATAAAAACATGCTTTAAAACCATGTGATTGACTATTGTTTGAGAAAACATATTTCAATCAAACTCTCTCTCTCTCTCTCTCTCTCTCTCTCTCTCTCTCTCTCTGAAAAAGTCTGTAAGTATACCAAAAAGGAGTTAAGTTGACTATACACATAGTCGGACGAGGCTAAAAGAAAACAATATCCTTTCAAAATATCAATATCTTTTATAGTTTTCTTTTCTAAGAGGATTGCCAATGGGTTTCAATATCTAATGCAATACTTGATATGAAATTAAACTGTTTCTGCCCTTCATTGTTATTTCGTAATAATTCTGTTAAAAAACAAAGCTCTCTCTCTCTCTCTCTCTCTCTCTCTCTCTCTCTCTCTCTCTCTCTGATTTGGAATTTAAATAGTCGGTAAGTGTACCAAATAATTGGGTTTATTATATGATACTGACGTTGGTTTCAGATATCAATTACTGTAGATGTATAAGATGTATGAAAACTTTAGAATTTATGTCAGCAGCACTTTACTATATACGTTTATATTATATAATGCAATAGAGGTAAAACTGGTCTTGTCATTCCGTATTGTCATGTATCGATAGTGTTAAATACATATTATTTCCTTGACATGTTTTTTTAAAGGCAGATATAGAGAATACAAATGCAGGAACATAAGCAAAGAATGTCAAAATGTCACATCCATATTATACAACATAACCTTGTTGTACTTATGAAAAGGAAAAATAATTTGGCACTATGTACCTTCCAGTTTATTCCGTATTTAGTAGTGATTCTGTTAAGGTTTATAATTTATATCATTTTTGAGGTATTTAATAAAAAAAGCGAAATACACAATACAAAAACAGAAATTTGCAAATGAAAAACACGCTTTAAAACAATGTGATTGACTATTGTTTGAGAAAACATATTTCAATCTCTCTCTCTCTCTCTCTCTCTCTCTCTCTCTCTCTCTCTCTCTCTCTCTTTCTCTCTGTGAAATAGCCTGTAAGTATACCCAAAAGGTATTTAGGTTGACGATACACATAGTCGGACCAGGCTAAAATAAAACAGTATCCTTTAAAAATAGCAATTTTTTCAATGTTTTCTTTTCTAATAGGAATGCCAATAAGTTTCAATATCTAATGCTTTTCTCGATATGAAATTAAACCGTTTCTAACCTTTATTGTTATTGTTAGTAATTCTGTTAGGGTACAAAAATCATATCATTTTTGAGGCATTTAAAAAAAACGAAATGCAACGTACAAAGACGGGAAATTGAAAATGAAAAACAACATGCTTTTCAACAGCGTGATTGACTATTGTTTGAGAAAACATATTTTAATCTCTCTCTCTTTCTCACTCTTCTCTCCCTCTGTTTCTCTCTGTCTCTCTCTCTGTCTCTCTCTGTCTCTATGTCTCTATGTCTCTATCCCCCTCTCTCTCTGAAATAGTCTGTAAGTATACCAAAAAAGGAATTAAGTTGACTATTCAATAGTCGGACGAGGCTAAAATAAAACAAAACACTATCCTTTCAAAATGTCAATATTTTTCTAATTTTTTCTATTCTAAGGGGAATGCCAATGAGTTTCAATATCTAATGATATACGAGATATGAAATTAAACTGTTACTGCCCTTCATTGTTATTTAGTAATGATTCTGTTAAAAAACAAAGCTCTCTCTCTCTCTCTCTCTCTCTCTCTCTCTCTCTCTCTCTCTCCTTTCACTCATTCTCTGAAATAGGTTGTAAGTATACCAAAAAGAGTTAGGGTTGACGATACAATAGTCGGACAAGGCTAAAACAAAACAACACCCTTTCAAAATATCAATATTGTTTTAAGTTTTCTTTTCTAAGAGGAATGCCAATAAGTTTCAATATCTAATGCTATACTAGATATCAAATTAAACTGTTTCTGCCCTTCATTGTTATTTAGTAATGATTTTTTTCAAAACAACTCTCTCTCTCTCTCTCTCTCTCTCTCTCTCTCTCTCTCTCTCTCTCTCTTTCTCTCTCCGGTATAGTATGTAAGTGTATGCCAAAGGAGATACATATAGTCGGATCAGGCTAAAATAAAACAATATCCTTTCAAAATATTAATGTTTGTTAAGGTTTCTAATTTAACGGTTAATGCAAATTAGATTCATCATCTCACGCTGTACTCGTTATGAAAATAATCAGTTCCTGCCCCTCATTGTTATTTAGTAATGCTTCCGTGAAAGTGCAAAGTTCATCTCATTTTTGACGCATTACAAAGAATTTTTCAATGAAAAATACAACATGCTTTACAACAGTGTGATTGAGTTTTGTTTGAGAATACATGTTTCAATATTCTCTGTCTGTCTGTCTGTCTGTCTGTCTGTCTGTCTCTGTCTCTGTCTCTCTCTCTGTCTCTCTGTCTCTCTGTCTCTCTCTCTGTCTCTCTCTCTGTCTCTCTCTCTGTCTCTCTGTCTCTCTCTCTCTGTGAAATAGCCTGTAAGTATACCCAAAAGGTATTTAAGTTGACGATACACATAGTCGGACCAGGCTAAAATACAACAGTACCCTTTAAAATAGCAATATTTTTTAATGTTTTCTTTTCTTATAGGAATGCCAATAAGTTTCAATATCTAATGCTATACTCGATATGAAATCAAACCGTTTCTACCCTTTATTGCTATTTTTAGTACTTCTGTTACAAAGTTACAAAGGTACAAAGTTCATATCATTTTTGAGGCATTTAATAAAAAAAGCGAAATGCTGACGTTGGTTTCAGACATCAATTAATGTCGATGTATAAGATGTATGAAAAAAAGTTGAAGATACATATAGTCGGATCAGGCTAAAATAAAACAATATCCTTTATAAATATTAATGTTTGTTAAGTTTGCTTTTCTAACGGTTAATGTCAATTAGTTTCATCAGTTAATGCTATTCTAGATATGAAATTAAACTGTTTCTGCCCTTCATTGTTATTTAGTAGTGCTTCTGTTAAAGTGCAAAATAATCGCAATCATACCAGCCCATAATCCAATAGCACTAGGTTAGAATTCGTAAGACAATAGTTGTAAACATAGACACAAAACAGCACAGAACATACAGTAAATAGACCGTACACAAACAAAGTCAAATTCATGAAAGAGATATATATGGACCTCTGGCCAAAAGACCAAGAAGTGATGTCAGGTGTTTCGAAAATAGTAAGCGCATCCTGCCCCACATGTGGCACCCGCCATATATCAATCTGTAAGTCAGATAGGTAGTAATCACTAACTAAGGCCCCATGTCACCGATGCCATAAGCGATCATTAGTCGAAGATATTGTATTTATCTACCAGCTTGCGATACCTGCAAAAAAGCGTTTGAATGTAGAGACAAGTCTTGCTCAGGTGCAACCTTGATTTAACAATTTGTGAGAGAGATGGTCATGTCTCTCAAAAAAATCACCACATGAACTGCATGCTCGTGAACATCGAATAAGCTGGGAAATGTATACCCCATAAGATGGTGAGAGTGAAATATTACTGATGAGGTGTGGAAAATTGATTATAGTAAAGTTGAAATCATCTCATTTTTGAGGCATTTATTACAAAAAAAGCCAAATACACCATAAAAGACAGGAATTTGTGAATGAAAAATACAACATGCTTTCAACAGTGTGATTGAGTTTTCTTTGAGAAAACATATTTGAAATTCCTCTCTCTCTCTCTCTCTCTCTCTCTCTCTCTCTCTCTCTCTCTCCTTGCTCTTTCTCTGTCTGTCTGTCTGTCTCTGTCTGTCTGTCTCTCTCTGTCTCTCTCTGTCTCTCTCTCTCTCTGTCTCTCTCTCTCTCTGGAATAGTATGTAAGTATACGCCAAAAGGAGTTTAAGTTGAAGATACATATAGTAATTTCAGGCCAAGATGAAACAATATCCTTTCAAAATATTAACCTTTCTTAAAGGTTTTCTTTTCTAACGGTTAATGTCAATTAGTTTCATCATCTAATGCTATACTAGATATCACAATTAAACTGTTTCTGCTCTACATTGCCATTTAGTAGTGCTTCTGTTAAGTGAAAAGTTCATCTCACTTTTGAGGCATTTATTGCAAAAAGGCGAAATACACATTACAAAGACAGGAATATGTGAATGAAAAATACAACATGCTTTACAACAGTGTGATTGAGTTTTGTTTGAGAAAAAATATTTGAAAATTCTCTCTCTCTCTCTCTCTCTCTCTCTCTCTCTCTCTCTCTCTCTCTCTCGTTTGCTCTCGCTCTCTTCACCCCACTCTCATTGTCTCGAATAGTTAGTAAGTATACCCAAAAGGAATTTCGGTTGACGATACATATAGTAGGATCAGGCTTCATTAAAAACATATCCTTTAAATATATTAATGTCAATTAAAAGTTTACGTTTACAACGGTTCACGTCAATTAGTTTCATCATCTAATGCTAAACTAGGTTTGAAATTAAACTGTTTCTGCCCTTCATTGTTATTTAGTAGTGATTCTGTTAAAGTACAGCCTTCATATCGTTTTTGGCAAAAAGTCATAAATACACAATAAAAAAACGGGAATTTACTAATGAAAAACATCATGCTTTACAACAGTGTGATTGAGTATTGTTTAAAATCTCTCTCTCTCTCTCTCTCTCTCTCTCTCTCTCTCTCTCTCTCTCTCTCTCTCTCTCGTTCGCTCTCGCTCTCTCCCCCTCTCTCTCTTTGTCTCGAATAGTTAGTAAGTGTACCCAAAATGAATTTAGGTTGACGATACATATAGTCGTACAAGTGTAAATTGAAACAATATCCTTTAAAGGTATACAGTCACCTGTAAACTAAATATGTCCATATATGGTCAAAATGCCCATGTGAAGGCGCTGTTTTTAAAAAGCGGCCATCCGCTCAAAATCTGTGATTGGTTAGATTTTCTATTTCCATGGTAACTGTGGCAAAATTGGAACAGGTGACAGCATACCTTTAAGTATATTTAAGTTAATTAAAGTTTTCTTTTTTAACGGTTCATGTCAATTAGTGTCATCATTAAATGCTAAACTAGGTATGAAATTAAACTGTTTCTGCCCTTTACTGTCATTTAGTAGTAATTCTGTTAAAATACAGACTTTATGGCTTTTTTGGGCAAATTAATAAAAAAACCTGAATGCACAATACAAAAACGGCAATTTATAAATGAAAAACATCATGCTTTACAACAGTGTGATTGAGTATCTCCCTCTCTCTCTCTCTCTCTCACTCTCCCTCTCTCTCTCTCTCTCTCTCTCTCTCAAAAAGTCTGTAAGTATACGCAAAAGCAGTTTAGGTTGACGATACATATAGTCGGACCAGGCTAAAATTAACGATATCCTTTCAAAATATCAATATATCTTGTAAGTTTTCTTTTCTAAGGGGAATGCCAATAAGTTTCAATATCTAATGCTATACTAGATATGAAATTAAAATGTTACTCCCCTTCTTGTTATTTATTAGCGATTATGCGAAAAAAAGTTTATCTCACTTTTGCGGCATTTCTTTACAAAAGGCAAAATACGCAATACAAGACAGGAATTTGCGAATGAAAAATGCAACATGCCTTACAACAGTATGATTAAGCTTTGTTTGAGAAAAATATTTCTCTCTCTCTCTCTCTCTCTCTCTCTCTCTCTCTGTGCCCCCCGTTTTACTCTCTCTCTCTCTGAAAAAAGTCTGTAAGTATACCCAAAAGGTATTTAGGTTGACGATACATATAGTCGGACCAGGCTAAAAAAAACAATATCCTTTCAAAATGTCAATAATTCTTGTAAGTTTTCTTTTCTAAGGGAAATGCCAATAATTTTCAATATCTAAAGCTGTACCAGATATGAAATTAAACTGTTTCTGCCCTTCTTGTTATTTATTAGTGATTCTTTTGCGGCATTTCCTTAAAAAGGCAAGATACACATTACAAGATAGGAATTTGCCAATGAAAAATGCAACATGCCTTACAACAGTGTGATTAAGTTTGTTTGAGAAAAATCTCTCTCCCTCCTCTCTCTCTCTCTCTCTCTCTCTCTCTCTCTCTCTCTCTCTCTCTCTCTCTCTGATGTGGAAATTAAATAGTTGGTAAGTGTACCAAACAATCGGGTTTATTTTATGGTACTGTCGTTGGTTTCAGGCATAAATAATATTTCTGTCTATGTATAAGATGTATGAAAACGTTTGAATTCATGTCAGCAGCGCTTTACTATTTAAGTTGATATCATATAATACAAAAGAGATATAACTGGTCTTGTCATTCCGTATTGTCATGTATCGATATTGTTAAATATATATCATTTCCTTGACATGTTTTACAAGGCGGATATATAGAATACAAATGCAGGAACATAAGTAAAGAGTGTCCAAATGATACATCCATTTTACACAACATAGCCTTGTTGTCTTTATGAAAAGGAGAAATAACTTGGCACGATGTACCTTCCAGTTTATTCCACAGTGACTGTTTTTTTGTTCTCCTATGGTCTACGTTGTTTTTATGTGATTTCTTCTACCAAGAAGACTAAATACTTTCTTTCGAAAAGGTTGATCACTTCGATATGTCAGTCATTATGCTTGATATTATCTATACTCATTTTAATATGATATTTTTTTCATTAGAAGGCAGATTAACAGCAATGACTTGAAATTGTTGTTTATTTGAAAATTTAAATGGTTGCTCAAATGCGTTATAAAGTAATTTACCTACAGATATTGGCAGACCTGCAGCGATTTTCTTAAATTGTTATCTTATTGGTTGGCAGAATCGTCCCGTTATAATTGACATTTTCAAATAACTTCCCTAAATTTCTGTAAATAATGACAATCGACCAATCAAATATAGCCTTGTAAACACGCTGCAAGTCAGCCGATAGTCACCATCCAGTCACTATCCAGCCGATAGTCACTATCCAGAGTCTCATTCCTTTTAAAGTTACATGATTGCGTAAATAAATAGCAAATACTAGCTTAACTTCTTTTCGAAAATGCCTTTTTGAAACTGTGCAAAACGACTTAATGTTGATACAAATCTCAACACAAGCTGTCAACCGCTAGCTTCTCAGTGCGTTTTGCATTAAATTTGCAGGCATACGTCTTATGAAAATTTCGATGTCAATATAGTACTGTATATATGCGTACCCCTTATGAAAATGTTTATGGCAATATGTGTGAACATTAAAATTCTTTGTTACTTTTTCACCAGAATTTTTTCACGGGGCTTCACGAATCCTCTCAAAGAAATGAAACTCGCAGAAATCTTTATCGAGGACGGGTTATGTTAGTAGGGGCATATGGTGCAGGCAAGACATCGACGAAAAGAAGTCTTTTCAAAGAACCTTATAAAACAGAGCATTTGAGCACAGATGGAGCTGATGTCTTCAGTATAGATATCACAGAATGGATTATTAAAGGTAACGTTTTGTCTCATGAAATGCTGCATTAAAATCGTTGTCTTAAAAATAGAGTACTTAAAGGGTTAATACGCACAATAGGGTATTAGGAAACACATTGTCCACGTCTGGGCAACCTTCGCCGTGAAAAATCCTTGTAATTGCCTTCTACGTTTCAAGTCACCCGTGGTTGTATTCTTTTGATGACGAACTCTCATCTGAAATGACTGACTGACTCTACAACTCAAGATACTAGCATAGACATTGGAAGACTAAAAACACCAATAATGTGTGGTTTATTCACTCAAATGTAAGCAATTTCTACGTTGATGTGTTGTCTTGACAAGGAAAATTGTAATGCAACACTCCATTTTATGAAATGATTGATCAAACTCTAAAAATCTTTTGGTACCATGTATACATCGAGTATTGCAATGATAATATTGCTAAATCCTACCCACGTCAGAATTCAAGTGATATGCAAAAATTAATATTCGTCCTGCAGCTAATGATCCAACGAAGCATTCCGTTATATGTCTTTTATAGGAATAGGAAACTTAGTACTTGTTTAGCGCTTATGCTCTTTCGGAGTGTGTAAACTTTACATATAAAAGGATCTGAACATGTGCTACAGTAATGGACAACATCGAAAAATTTGTAAAATGTGTTCTCTAATACCGTCAGCAGCATTAAATCCCTCTTGCGAGTTGCTATATTTAGTCAAGACCTACAATCGAGGTTATCGCTATTGTTGTCGACTTGTGATTGAAAATGAAAACTCGGAAAAGGAGAGTAAAATTAGAATGTTAATTATAAAAGTGCCAATGTTGTTATAGCGTACATGAAAATATATAAAATTATATAACAAAAATGTTTCTACGCATATGTCAATGTTGCAGGGAAACTTTGCTATTTCAAAGGATCCGAATCTCTGCAGACAATTGAGATGGATAGCAACTTTAACACATTTGACAATATATTATGCATATAGTACTACTTAGCAACTAAATCGTGAAATCATTCAGACATTGTCTTTCGTACGCCCAGAACACTAGCTAGTACATTTATGGTGATCAATCAATGCTAAAATTTGTTCTTTCTATTTTACTATTCTGAATTTCAATTTTACAACTCAAGATTGCCCTCGCCTTTCTTTATTACTATTCTATACTCAATTTAAAAACTCGACTTTTTATGTCTCCTTCTACACTCTATTCTGAATCCCAAATTACAAATAAACATTTCTCTCACCTTTCTGTAACTATTCTGTATTTAATTTTACCTCTCACAACCTTAAGTTTAAAATTTTGTTTACGTTGTCAATTACGGCTTCATTCTATCGTAATGTAGTAAAATTGTACCTGCACTACTCGGTCAGAGCAATACATTACATTTCCTTATAGAACAGAGGAGAGGTTGGCACAATATTCACCGAATAACATTTTACCCTATTTTACTAATCTATATTTAGCGGAATGTTGTTCGACAAACTGTAGAAATTAAAAGACGTCGCAACTATTTTTAAAGATAAAAAGATAGAAAACGTGTGTGTACGTACTTTCCAAGCCGGAACAATTTTAAATGCCGGACTTCTTTGAGTTTTGGTAGACGTTCGTCAGCAAATGTACATTGTCTTTTCAGTTGCTGAAGGAAAGGGCTGTGCCTGAAATGTCTTTATCTTTGACCTCTTACCACTTGATCGGCTCTCTGTATTGATATGAACGAAGCAGCCCCGCCGTGAACATAAAATGGTAAAAAAGTATATGTATGGTATTTAAATGTTTACATCGTTGTTTTGTTGACTTTTGGAACGCTAGATACAATTACCTATTCGAAATCAGCTTGTTGATAAATTAATTCCTTCAATATCCTTTTATAGAGCCAAACTTGGGCTGATCAAAGTACATATAAGAGTGATAGTAAAATAACAAAAGCTTAGGCCACAAAAAACAAACGCTTAGGCCACTTTTAACAAATTGAATTGTTATTTACAGTTTGAGTACATGCTGTGCATACTTTATGATCATATGCCACGAGCACATCAATGTCTCGTCTGACGTGAACTTGCTTTATCAGCCGTTACCCGCACTAATTTAAAGGCGACCACCTATTATTAAAACAGAACAAAAAATTCTTAGCTGTCTTACGTCTGATCCCGATCCCAGGACACGTGCTAACGTGTTATTTTGTTATTACACTTTAGATAAACACTCTACGGAGCCAGTGTAACCGTACAATAAGCTTACTGTCGAGAGTTGACGTTATCGGTCAGGCTGCAGCCATTCTCTATGTTCAGAGTATTTATTATGTCGAAACGCGCAAAGAAATTATGAGTTAAATGTCACTTAAATTTATAGCAAAGAACAATACAGACAAGATTGAGTAAATGAATACCTAAATGGAAAGGATTATTGAACAAATTTAACGTCATATTTTCACATAAGAGAAATATAATTTTCAGACAGTGTTATTCTTAATATTACATCACACTCTATGCTGATCGCGAGCCGATCTTATGTGCTGTATTATCTCCTGCAGAGTCATGTAAGCCATATGTTGGCAAGCGCTCAGCATTATCATCATTATTTGAAACTTAAAATAATATCCAGACACTCATCTTTTCCTAGTAGAGGTAAATTCATGGCAATAAACTACTAAACTTCGGTAAGTGTCGCGGTAGTAATTCTTTGTGGACGTGTGGACATGATATGGTACGATGAAACAGTTCCTTCAAAATTTTGGCAACATCAAATTTTATTGTAGGCTTTCAATCAGTTTCATCTAAATTTAGTCATTGGGATATAATAAAAAGGTGATATCCCATGTTATCACCGCTTGGTCGGAATACATTCGTCCTGTTTCATAAGTGAGGTCCGAGACACATGTACCTGTCACGGTTATTGGTGTCTGCGGTCCTACAAGATCCGCTTACAACCCACTCAATGGCTGGACCCTTTCTCTTAGGTCTCATTACCGTGTAATGTTCAGTTGACGGCAGTGTGTTTGGCTGCCTCATGTCCCTGTGTTATCTCTTTGTTGTCTCGTTTTAAATGTTCACTGCCTCGTTATGTAGTGTTCCATGTACTTCCTGGCAACAGTTGTAGTAACCAGTCATTCATGATGTTTGAACGTGGTTCGACCGCGACGTGAAGACAATGACAAAGAGAATCAATGTTCACTGAGAAACATGAAGTCATTCCATTTGATTGTTTTATTTTGCACTGCACCTTGGTGTTCAGCAATTCCGCCATTCAATAGTAATATTTTGATGTGGTCGGTAGCACAAAATAAGCATATTCTTTTCTGTAAAATTGGAAAAGTTTAGCCAATGATTACCTCTTGTGCAATGAGGAAAGAAGTCTGGTACGATTGCTATCTCTAACAATGCTTTCAGAGGTCAGACATGAAGCATATGATTCCAATATCATCACTGCCCGTAAAGTAAAGAAATTAGTAAAATTTTGAATGCTGCATCCCTTACGACTAATGTCACTTGTTACCTTAAAAAAAATTGGGACGTTCAGTAGCAATGCTGTAAATATCGTAAAACGGTTATATTGTAAAGGTGTCGATGTGGTGTATTTACCGATATTTCGACATTGGGTGGATTACAGGAAACATGGAATAAGGAAAATGGGAAATGGAATCCGGAAAATTTAGCATTGCGCCTTGAAAACTCAAATCTTGTAATTGTGGAAATTTGGAAACACTCACTACTGTGTTTTCCAACGTATCAAGATACACAACCCTGCCTACGATGCTGTTTTCCTGCTCGTTTTACAGCCTCCCACAACGGCCCTCCTAAGGTCCATAGACAAAACCGGCAACATGCGGTCCTAATTTGGATCGCGCAGGACTAATGACATAATACTTTCCGGATCACAGTGTCTGAGCTTTCCGAATATGTAGTATAAAAACAGTAGAGAGTTTCTCTAGCATCTAAAAGTTGAGTAGTCTCAAATTCGCTGAAGCTACCACCTCGATTAACCAAGTAAGTTTGTGTACATGCAGACGAATGAAATGAGATATCGCGCTTCTTCAAGCTCTTTCTGTATAGGATTTACCGTATTTGTGTACTATTCTCTACCTCATCGATGAGAACATTTTGTCACAAAAAGGACAAACTGAATCTTTTATCCTGGATTCCGGTTTCCGTTTTCCATTGTCCATGTTTCCAGTGATTCTACCAAACCGTATTTCGATTTCATTCTTAGAAAAGAGGGGTACATTAGAGCAGCATACTGTTTTGAGTCATTTGGCGACGTGTCTTTGAAATTATTCTAAGTACACTAAGGTTTTAGAAAATTGGATTGAAATATCGCAATGAGAAAATGAATTATTACAACTTGTGTACAATATTGATAATTTACACTAATTGTTGTTCTCCTATAACCAAAAGTGAACGAATCTAAAAGGCTCTCCGGCCGGCTGATATATCAACAGTGCTAGCTAGCATCGTGCTATCTGTAGTGTTCCAACCATGGTCACGAGTAATACAACGGGTCTTTTTTGTCTCTGAAGCAATCGGAGCGTTGGATTGTAATTCAGGGTATGCTGTCGGCATGCTCGGAAAGTTAAAACGGCCCGCTATAAATGTGTTATATATAAGTGTTACATGGTTCACAAACCCTATCGGTGAAAATCGATACGTTCTATATTATTCAGAATGTTTGTGTGTTTAGAACAAATTGTTCACTCTGGCGACCGTCAAATATCACCTAAAACTGAATCGTTTCCATCAAGTATTTGAAGCCAAATAGACATCGAACAATACAAGCACAGACAAATAGAAAGACAGACTGGCAAAGGGTATTGTTCAAGCTGTGAAGTGGTTACATAAGCCCTCCGTGTATGCCTTGCCTCAGGTAGCTCTCGTCTCTCTTTTCCAAGAGTGCCGACCATGCACCCTGGATTTTCGCCAATTTGAAAGCTAAAGTATGTTTGGCAAAATTTGTGTTGTTGTTGTTGTCGTGTGGCGCTGAGCGAAATTGGCGTGCTGGAGAAATCGGGAACGGTTTTACTCAATGGTTTACGGTCAGTCATATTGTCCCTTACAAATTGGTCATGGAAGGACGTGTTTATGAAACTGCTGGCGTATTATGTTTTGATTTGCATGAGGTAGTGTTTCTGCCCTGAGAGCTCAAAAAGTAAGTATGGTTGCTACGCGACTGGCAGCACGATGCCATCTCGCCGTACTTTTCGCATAATCTCGTGCAATTATCGACCACGAACAAAGCTAATTTTAATATGAAAAGGCCATAGTCTACCGAGACGACCATGGAACAAAAGGCATGCCGAGTTGCTAGTCTGTCTTTCTATTTGTCTGTGATACAAATGAATGTTCCTAATTCCAAGTCGACCTTCTGTCTTTGTCTTTGTGTGTAGCGATCAAATCACGTACCAGGTGCAAACATTTTAAGGTTGCTTTTCACCTTTATCGGAGTATTTTATGTCGAAAACACAAAAATATGTTTTTCCCCTGAAAATTATTCCTGTAATATTGATCTTTAAGTGTGAAGAATATCTTGGTCTGAAAGTTTCTGTTTCTGGCCTAAATTTTGCGATAAAGATTTACAAGAGAAACAGATGCACGTTTTGACATTTTGAGACTACCGTTAAATCTTGATTGGCAAAGGATTAAGCTAGGCGACAACATCACAGTATTGTCGCATGCATTTGGACAACATCCGCTGTGAAAATCCCATTGACACACTGCGTGTATCAAAACCCTTGTGTGTGCGTAGCGATCAGGCGTAGCAAGGGATATCATACGGTTTCTTCATAGGGGTGGCCGCCCCTAAAAGATGGCAACATATAAGTATTAGCGACACAAAAAAGGCCCGACTTATGAAGTTCTTGAAGATCCAATTTCCGGTTAGTACGGAACACAAAAAGCAGCATATATCGAGTGTTACAATCTACAGCACAAGTAACGGCAGGACCTGTAGTTATTATCAAATAAAAGCGTTATAAAGTGAAGGTCAAGTTCGCTTGTCAGAGATCACCCGCCAATCACGTTTGTTATTTTGCAATGATCATTAGGGCAGACTGTGGTTTTCATCAGAATCCAAAGGCTATATTTAGCAGCATAATCCGAGTCAGGCGAGTTTTTCGGCGAGTTGTGTATTTGTAGTTGCTTGTGCCACATACCGAATACTTTATTTAAGACATTTTTGCGCGTTTCAAAAAGCACCCGGAGCAGTGAATATATTTCTTAATGTTCAGTATCTTTTGGAGAAGCTCTGGCCGTCCCAACCCGTATACATAAATGGTACGTTCCACTAGAGGCCATAGCGATAACGAATACCTGAATTCAATATCTATATACCTGTACATATTCAACATTCAAGGCAGAGACAGAAAAAGCATCCTGAAAGGAAGAAAACGAAAAACGGGTCATTGAAAGTCCAATACAACCACACCGATGTCCATTAGTGTAAAAGATAGCCTGCGAAATGTCAGAGAAAGGATCATACTACAGCCAAACTGTAACGCCGATGGTCGATGATTCATCGTCCTATGAAAGCATTTGTAACAATACCGATGACACAAAATTTTTCGAGACACCCTTCGAAGAGAATAGCGGATCAGATGATATGACGTTCTTGTCTTTTATGTTCACGTTTTTCTCAAATTCTCTCCTTTGACTTTGTTGCCGCGGACTGGTCTTTGGTTATGGCAACCAAAATGACTCCAGAAATAGTGTTCACCAGAGAAATGTCGTAAAGAGCGAAGGCAAACTATTGTCTGAGGAACGTTCGGAGTGGAATAGTGTTTATCTATTTAGGGGCGTGAAGTTAAAAAAATAGCAACTCAGTGAATCACAGCATATAGGTTTTTTAAGCCTCATGATCACAGATATTGCCAATCTATATCTACATACAAATGCAGGTATTTTTATTGTGTTGTCAATTCAACCAATATTCCATTCGCTATGTCACTCATTATCGGGATTGCTTGAACAGAACCTTCCGCGGCTATGAACCCTTTCCGGGATCGAATGCTGAAATAAAATTACATTATACTAGTGTATTTACGTTTGTGTAGACGGCATCGAGATGCCGTAGCAGTCCCGACAGTTAGGTCAAACAGTTAATACTCTGTCTACGTCTTACAGCTAATCCCCCAACAATTATGCATAATCCCTTCTTGGGGAATCCTCACGTTTAGTTATAGGCCACTGTGTACATTGTGCTCTGAAAAGAAACATCTCTCCCTAAAATCTCCCTTTTAGCTTTATTTCAACTGCTGACACTGACTCCATTGAGCTAATATATTATTTGGGTTGAATAGTTAATTGAACCATCTTGTTTTGGTGTTTATCTGTCCAGTAAATTGTTTATGAACGTTCAAAAGGAAAACAACGAACCACTTTAATAGATCGCATTTTTCTTAGTTCGGCATTTTGTCACATTTCAGCACGCCCGAAAGAAATTAACTCAGGAACGCGTGAATTGAAATCCAGCAGATTTTCACAGATGTTTGTCGAATAGGTTGTCTCTAAAACGTTGTCTCAGATTTTTAATTTAGGTCTTTAGAGTCGAGATATCGCTGCTTAATTAGACGACATTGTTAGACTAATCGGTTGATAAACTTTGATTCAACATTGAAAAAAACTAGGGTTTTTTTTCAAAAATCAGAGACACGGTTTTGTAGCCAGTTTTCTGAATTGGAAGTGCAACTACTCGTTGACACCTAGAAAATAGCTCCCTTCCACTTTGACTTAAAGTCATTTCACCCAATTTCTTTACACTATCACTAAAATCTTCATAAAATTCGTCGCCCGTTAAATTTTCTTCATCAAACAAACAAATTCACAGAAATAGCTTTCATGTGATATATAATGCTTGGGTAAAAAGACACAACTTGACGGCAAAACACACATTTGAAAAGAAGTTGCAAAGGTGAAAAGCTACCTTAAATAACTGGTTACCACAACGCTGGCCAGGAAGTAAGTGGGACACTACATTGCGAGGCAGCAAAAGCTATATATTACACAAGGATACAAGTCAACCAATCACAGTGCCGTGAGACGATCTTTACAGGCTAATGAGACCCACGAGAGTGGGTCCAGCCACTCAGTGAGCTTTAAGCGGACCTTATACACTGCAAATTCTTCTAGCTTGCTGGCAAGCTAAATTCGTGCTAAATTCGCACCGGTTTATTTGTCGCTGAACGGATTGCTTCATTTTCCGTAAATTGGCTTGCTTTTTGGTTTGTTTCCAGTTTGCCTACAGGCCACTTGATTGAACAGACTGGCAAGTTAACAGACCACACTGAGTGTAGGACTTGGTTTGCAGGCAATCCACTACATGTATCTAAAAAAGCTTGAATTTAGACCGAACTAAAAAAAAAAATCGGTTTACAGGCAAGCCAGGTCTTCCTTGTTAGACTGGCATGAATGTGGTTTGCTTGCGAGCCACCCATAATAAATTTGTGGTCTGTCGACAGGCCGGGAGAGCATCCAGATTTAGGTAGGGCGGGGCTGGGCGGGGCAGGGTGGGATATGGTGATTGAGGGCTGGCGTGGAGGGATTGGGCAGTCACGACACCTTTACTGTCTGATGTCCTATTAGAGTCCATTTAATCCTCTTTCTACCAGGTTTCATAGACAAAGCTTGGAAATTACACGGTCCCTCCACAAAACGGTCAAGAAGCGCCACTACTTTCTTTTGTTATAGTCCGGGTTTCGATTGGGCTGTCTGTTGAATTTACTGATGGGGATAATCCATGATTATCATGCGCGTGGCGGAAGGTGTTAACAGTTACGTGCATAAAATTATCGTAAGCAGAAACTTAATTCTCCCAAAATGCATTCTGATTATTGTATGCGCATGCGTCTAAAAGGTCAAAGTTTATTTACATTAGCGTCTTCTGAGAGAGATCACGTTGAGTGACGCAGCGTGAGGGACATTATGTACAAGTCTGGAGACGATTTTGTCAATCTTGACGACTCCCATGTTGATTAGAACTTCATTTTGGAAGATGAAAATCCATGACAGAGAGTTGGGCGCCCAGGTATGGGGAGGTTGTGTCATCAAAATATCTCGACACTTGTAGGGTTTCTAGGGTCTATAAATTTGGCGGTCTGAGAATTCGAAAGGTCGACAAAATCAAAACATTGGATTCGGCAGTAACATGCGTTTATAGGAGAGAACTGATTCCGTAATGAACATGATTGCCTACTTTTGAGAAGACTGAACGATCGATAGGGACGCACTTGACACCTCTGAACGATCGATACAGGACAAAAAAGGGGAAAAAACATTGCACTATTACCATAACGCCAACTCGCAATGGTTCGACGCACGGCCGACGGGAGCACTTTGCAAAAACAAGGTCATCGTAAGAGTTCCTTTATTTTGTGTATTGAATTTTGTTGAGAACGATTGAAATTTCAAATCGAACTCTCAAAGTTTGGAACTGAAGAATTATCATTTTAAATCGAGGATTTAGGGAGGATTTTCCTATGCAATGCAGATACGACTCGTCGATCCCAAGCGACGCCATTTTGTTTTCAGTTGAAAATACAAACGCGAAAAAAGACGATTTTTCTTGTCGAATTAGGTTTCAAAATAAGAACACAACACGATTCCCTATTTTTTCGAAGTCTTTGCCTTGTTAGGAGATGCATGACTTACTTTTTTGATGAAAGGCGAAAAAACAAACGGGAGAGTAAAATTCACAGTGTTTCCGAAATGCATGGCGTCGGTCAAGATCACCTCATGGCTGAACTCAGCTGTGAAATACTATCCAAGATTTCTCGATAGTGACCTAGATCTTTAAGAAACTGCTTTACTCATCTTCTCGCATAGACACAAAAGTCTTCAAGTACATGCGAAATAGTGCAGAAAGATGAAAATAAAGTAGATTGATTGACTGGATACCGGAGCGGGACCGTATCACAAGACGCCGCTGAAACAAGACGCTAACATGCCTATGACGTCATTCGCTTCCTGCGTCCACCGCAACGCGGACTGTTGCAACTGTGTAGGTGATTAGCACCTTTGAACAAAAGCGTTTCTTGACCGTTTGTGGAGGGACCATGGAAATTAATACCACTTAAGAGAAAGAGGGTTAAAATGACTTAGTCTTGATGAATATACCCGGTACACTAAACACTGACAAACTGCATAATCCTGTAAGAAACAGCAAAGAAACCCCAATAGAATGGCATTTTGTCCAGTGAAAGGGAGAGGGCTATGGTGGTAATCTGCGAAAGAGATCACACAGAGAAATGTCTTTAGTGGTATTATTATTATTATTGACAAAATGAAAATTATTGACAAAGTTGTACAATTAAGGTAAATATGAGTTAACAAAACATACATGCTAATAATAATAATAATAATAATAATAATAATAATAATAATAATGATTTGAATATATACATAAGCAAATAATAAGTGTAACTTGGTAAGAAATAAAATACAGCAAAACCTGTGTTATCTCAACTTTGCCTAAATAGAACAGTCAAACTTTAGAGGTTTTCAAGTCCATTGCCTATCAGCACAATGACAAATATTCCTAAATATCATTTGAAAGATTTCCAGTCCAAGTGGAGATAGACAGGTTTTGCTATACATGGAAAATATTTAAAAAACTACAGGACTCTAAAATGAGAAAGTGCTGATGAAGAATTAAAAAAAAATTCTGGTCAACTGTTCCATGAATGGCATATATAACATCTGATTCCAAAACATAGTGTCAATGACACTGTCATTCTAATCTAAACTAGGTCATTCCCAGTGACTAGAATACATCAAGGTTGTCAAAAAAGTAGTTCTGAAGAATAAATTCTTTGACTCGAAACTGAAAAAATTGCTTCAGTGACACTTGGCTCACATTTGGTTTGATGTGGAAGGCCAGAGTGAGTATATTTAAAGTTAACGCCTGGGAACATGCATACCAATTTTCAAAGCAATCAGATGAGCAATTTAAGAGAAAATGATCTTTTTCACCAAAAATAAGAAAAATTGCCCAAAAATACAAATATAAGAAAATTTCACCAAAATTTGAATACACTCAAATAAGGTTGCCTCTAGGTACATGTATACCAAGTTTCAAAACAATCAGAATGGTTAATTCAGAGAAAATGAATTTTTGACCAATTTACTGGATTTTCCCTTTATAACTTCATTAGATAGTTTTTACACTGGCATATTCATTTGAACAAATTCACATCTCCACCCATGGGTGCACCTGTACACCAAATACTAAGATGGTAGGTGCTGCAGTTTTGCATATTTATATATGTGGATGGACACACATTGCACATACATACAGACATACAGACACGCCAAACATTTAAGCTCTCTGGTATATATGCAGAAAACAAAAACCAAATGTAGGCACAAAACCTGCCAAAGAAATACAATTATGCAAATCTCACTAAAATCTGTAAACAAATAACCTTGCAGCAGATAGAGCTCCACTGTATTGTGTAAAGACTTAACTATTTGTGACATATGTTCTGACTAAGGTGGCAATCTTTCACAGCCTTTGATATGTTTGAAGGTGAAGAAAGACATGGGACTCATTAGGATGAAAGGCCAAGAACCTCTGTTCAGGCTGAATGGCAGGAGAGAGAACACTTTCCTGGCTGACCTTGACTTTAAATCATCCCTAAGAACATTTATACCAAATATCAAAGCTATAAGACAAGCACTTTTAGAAAAACAAAGTTTGTGACAAAATTTGCAAATATTGCCCTAAAAATACAAAATTGCAGATTTCAGCATAATTTCAGTATATCATATTAAGATAAACACTAGGAACCTCTACACCAAATATCAAAGCTATCAGACAAGTAATTTATGAAAAGCAATGTTTCTGATAAACATTGCACCCGAAATACAAAATTACAGATTTCATAATTTCGATACACATTACATTAAGATAACCATTGGTGCCTGTATAATTAATGCCTGTATAATTAATATCAAGGCTATCAGATAAGCACTTGTGAGAAAAAAATGACCCACAATGACTAAAATTACCCCTAAAATACAAATTGTAGATTTCAAAACACAAATTCAATAATTATATGGTACACATTTTGATCATCCCTATGAACCCTGTATGAAAAGTATCAAAGCTATCACAAAAGCTGTTTTGGTAAAAGAATTTTTGACTTTGTACAAAAATAGCAAAATTAGCCTCAAAAATACAAATTTGCATATTTCATCACAATTTGAACAAATATATATTTCAAATATTAAAGCAATCACACCGGCTGTCTTGAAGAGGAAGCTTGGAATGTAAAAACTTCACAAACACAAGACGACAGACAATGCCATACATCCACCTAAAATATAAGTTTTGCATCACTAACAGCGAAGCCAAACACCTGAGGTCACCCCAAGGAATCTAAATGCCAAGTTTCAAACTAATCAGACAAACTGATTAATAGAGAAAGGATTTTTGGACCAGAAAGTGGAAAACTGCCCTCCAAAAAATAAGTATACAAAATTCAATAATGATAATTAACGAAGAAAAATGTGTAAATAAATTCTAATGCAACTAAATAACCTCTTGCATTCCTAGAAAGCTACAAAACAAAGCTGAAACTAATCTAACCTGATGCATATGAAAAAACAATACTTGAAACAAATAGTGAGAAAAATGTACAAACAATGTAGATGTAAATGTACATGTACATTTGTGAATTTCATCACCATTGCAGACTCAATACAATAATATCATTGTTGCTATAAATCAAATGTCATCACTTCTACTGAAGCAGTTTACAAGAAAAAGAATTGTAAGAAATTAGGCAAAAAATAACTAAAATTTACAAAAAAAGTTAGTTTAAAAATGTCTTAGTTTCGTGGAAAAAGTCAGTCCTATTACAACCATTGCAGTTACGAATGGAGTTTGGGAACATGCCTGGACCATAGCAGATGTGGGAAGCAAAGAATGAGGAAGTTCAACCGGTCTTAAGGAATACCTGTGTTTCAGCGATAAACATGTCGCCTCCTTCAGGGTAAACAATGATAAAAGAAACCCTTCATCAGTGTTTACCCTGAAGAAGGCAACTTGTGTGTCACCAAAATGTTGGTGTTCTTTAAACAAGCGACCTATTTGCCAATACAGGTCTACTACGTTAAGTAGAGACTAACAATTCGTGAGAAATGTGTTGATGAAGCTGGAAATCTTTGATAGCTCATTTCAGGATGGCATGACCAAATATTTCAAAACTGGCTGCAAAAATACACAATTAAAGATGTCATCATAATTTCGACATATCACATAAAGATCGTGCCTACAAACATGTCTACCAAATATCAAATTTATCAAACAAGTAGTTTTGAGAAACAATCTTTTTTAACAAAAAAGGGTAAGTATTGTCAGAAGAAAACAAAATTGCAGATTTCATCGTATTGCTATAAATACATGATAATAAGGATAATACCTGGAAACCTATATACCAAATTTCAAAGTTATCAGACAAGCAATTAAAGTAAAAGAAATATTTGACCAAAAGTGATGAAAAAAGCCTTAAAATACGAATTTGCATATTTTTTAACGATTAGAACAAATATGATAAGCTTATCCTTGAGGACCTGTACTAAAAAAATGAAAGAAATTGGAGAAGTTCTTTTGAAGGCATGGCTTGGAATGTTAAAAGTTGATAAACACTTGGACAATGCCACACATATTTGATAAGGTCTGCATGCTGACAGCAGAGCTAATAACTCTACCACCTGAACAGCCTCATTCTTTACTCTTCACATCTAACAATGTTTCTGTAACTGTTACGCTACTTCATGCGAGTATTGAAAGACAGCGACACAGCAAAATTGAAAACCTACGACTGGTAACATCTAAATAAATGTCAGACAAATACAAATGATAAAATGAGCTACTAAAAATTTATATGAGAAATTATCCTCATCATATCAATATGACAAGTATTGTTATCCTCAGTGATTTGTATATAAAATAAAAACATTTCTGAATAGTGTTTATAATTTCTAGTGGCACATGCCAGATCAGTAAGTACTTGTTATGACCATACAAACCATAGTGAGGTCATCCTTGGAGCAAAATCAATTGTAATTGCAATTGGTATTGGAGATAAAGATCACAAAAAATAAGCTGGAAAAGTATAAAAAAATTTCAAAACAACATATTGTGCAGGTGCTAGATTGCTGAATTAGGAGTTCCTTGGACCGATGGTATACAAACAATATTTTTATCATAGGAAAAACCCAAAAACTTGCTGATACAAATGTGATCAACATTTGCATTGAAGCAGATGAAGTCATTGCTTAGATGATCTAACAAAGCAAATGTGATTGCTCTTGGACAACAATTTCAAAGAAACACTGTTTGAAAGACAATTGAGCAAAAAGTCAAGTACTTGCAAAAGTTAAAATATCTATTTTCATGCTAATTTAACAAACACCTACTAATAGCATCCCTACAAAGCTAAAAGCTATACTTGAGAGCTGTCAGATAAACACTACGTGAGAAAATGCTTTTATGAGAAAGTAGCAAATTTACCAAAGCATTTTTTTAAATATTCGAAGTGGACAATTTCAATGAAGATTTCTGAAGAAAGTTGAGCAATATAAAAGAAATGCTAACACATGTACACGTACACATTTTTTGTACATTTGGACATTAACAGTTGACAAGGGCTCCCAAGGAAGCTGTACATTGACTTTGGAAGCTGTGAGACCAGCCATATCAGACAAGAAGCTGTCAAACCAACCACATCAGACAAGAGGCTGTTTGGAAACACTAAAAATATCAGATAAAAATTTGCATATGCATGGTATTTGATAGTATCATAAATCAGTCATAGTCAGTGGCTTGAAGTCCACATATCACATGGTGAATGTCATCTGAGCAGTTTTAGTGAAGACTAAATTTGAGGACAGACAAAATCAATGAGCTTATCTGATCAGCTTCCAATCTCTGACAGCAAAGCAAAAAGTAGTAAAAATGAAAAGTTTTCTTAATAATCCCATTGAGAAAATAGGCATACATACAAAGTCCTACTTTTGATGTTTCATGATTTTCAGAAGACATTGTCTTGCTATGACCAAATTACATATTTCCCATGATAGCAAGGCCTAACTGTCTGACCCTACCCCGGATTGTATTTTTGTCTTTAGATGTGAGCGAAAAGTTTTCTAAAAACTTACATGCACTCTTTACAGCTCGAGCATAGTCAAAGTTACACAGGAAATGCACTCCCATATAAGAAAGGAGTGCAAGAACAAGATTATTGCTTTCAACATCGCAAAAGGTTATCCCTTCAAGGAAAATAACAAACTGCTTAACCTTCTCCTTATGCAGCAAAACACCCAAACGAGGTAGTCTGCCATCTTTTTCTCCTTTCACAGAAAGTTTTCCAGCATCCTATAAAGAAAGAATAATCATAGAAAAAACATGTAACCAATATAAGACAACGCTCTTTATACAACTCTGAAAGGCTTTGTTCTTAAATTTGTCCAGCATGTGAACACGGAGTTAAACCACTACTGTGGTGACAGAAGCCACTCAAAAGTGACAAACAGCATACTGAACATGACACAATATTATCAAGTTATCTGTCTGTTTCTCGAATGATGAGTAAGAGCATACAAAATTTTGACTTACAAAAGTAATTTGGCGACTTCATCAAATAACAATGGATTTGTCGCTTTGGGTCAATCTTGACGGGTGCAGCTAGCTGGCAGGGTACGCTTACCCATTCCGGACACCTGGTACCACCACTATTTCGTGGTTCAAGATGACCCCATTGCCTTTGTCATTTTCGATTATTTCCTTTGACCTGGTAATTTTCACAGTTACCTAGAACGATAATGGTTATTGGACCTGATTTGATGTCTATTATCATATTATGTTGAATTACTGAGAGATATGATACTTACATCAGCAACGGTTACAATCTTCCCCAGTGCACTTTTACCTCCAAAGGTGATCTCCAACACTCTGATTGCTGCCAATGTTCTAATCCCTATAGGGTAAATGCCAAAAATATTATGCATTATGTGTTTTATCATTAAAATAAAGTATTTTTACACTCATTCTACGGCAAACCTGTTGATGACATTACATAAGTCTAGCATATTGCATCTCATGCTCATTCCATTTCGAATTTCAGGTGCATTTGACTCAAAATTGCATCGAAATGTAAAACAATATAAGGCAATAGAGAGTTAATGATTCATTGACTATACAACTGTGTACTACAGCACAATATTCTACCCTACTAGAAAATAGATTTGGAATTTTACCGAAAATGTTCATTCACTGTGCATGGTAGTCTATGGGAAACTATGATGAATTCTTCTTTAATGTAAAACTTGCTATACGTGGGCATATATAGACATGGGATAATTTACACAATTGTATTTGATTAGAATAGGGTGGCTATGAGTGCATATATGTACAAGAAATTTGATTTGAAATATTACCGAAAATGTTCATCCACTATAGTGGTCTATGGAGGAAACTATGATTAATTCTTCTTTTATGTAAAACTTGCTATACTTGGATATATAGACATGGGATAATTGACATTATTGTACTTGATTAGAATAGGGCGGGTACAAGTGCATATACCCCCGGTTTGTACAAGACTGAGGACTGCAAATATTTCTCAAGGGTAGGGGAGGGTCATTTGATTTTGCGCAAGGAGGGGGGAGGGTCAGCATATTTTGCGCAAGAACTGGGGGGAGGGTCAGTGTTTTTCATGCATCGCGGTTTTGAATCGCACCGGCCTCCCCCCCCCTGTTAATTCTGACCAGGCCCTAAGAGAAAGCATAATCGATTCGGTGAACCAGCAGAATGCGACTGTTTCTATTCCCTTTGTATTAATGATACATCATTTCTGTCGAGGCTATTATTTTTTTAAATCACGATGTAAGTTCTCCAGCGGCAACAGAAACTATGATGTTTAAACGCTTACCCTACACCATCATTTACAATAGAATGCCCGTGGTGTAACTTGCATACGATTTGCAAGCATGGAGGGCCATGATGACGAGATTATTTCTTGAAAGGGGTGAGCAAATTTGAGGAAGGTTTACAAACTCATTACGTGTGATAACATTACTTTATTGATGAAAAATAGTAATGAAAGGGAACAAGATAATGCAGAGCGGAAGCTCAAGTGACGGAACTGCAAGTAAAGCCAAACTTCTGTGCGATATTTTTAATCCTCGGTCCCTCTTCCCTAATAGAAGAATCCTTCTAATCTCTTATCCGCCATAGCTGGCTAGCCATCCCAGTCTACTATCTCGGCGCCGTGACAGAAGTTTATTTACTCTCTTGGCACAAGAAAATTCATCTCTCACAACACGATCCACATGAAGTATCTTTTTTTTCGAAAAATTTAAGTGTGACTACAACTAATCTGCCATTGTTTTCATTTTGAGCTTTGAAAGGTCTGAAATTCGTATGCTGCTCTCATTGCGCTGCATGATACATATACTAGACCCACATCAGTTGAATTTTGACGTAAAAGCTCGACGCTAAATCGTATTGATTGTTTGTCTTTTTTCCGAGATTAAATTCAAACTATATTTTCTCAGAGCTACGTTTTCTTCATCCTGGAACTGCATACGCTCTTTGAATTCGAACCTTGATGAAGACTTTTGGTCAGTTTGGTTGGGCTCGGAAACAGTCTCTGTGTTTGCTTTGTGCTTTCGTGAGGCAATGCAGTTCTCATAGTACTCCATGGCGTTTGATGCCCGAATGACTTTGCTACTCTCCTAAACTACGCTAGCCCGTCGGGCTTGTAGGCACCAAAAATTACTTGCCCGGCGGTGAATGATCTGCTAGCCAGTGAGCTCTGGGTAGTGCATTTGCTCACCCTTGCATTCTAATACCTTTCTGAACGGAGTACTCGGGTGGCTTCCAGAACCCGAAAGTAACAGTGCGGAAAGGCGGTCGCAATTGAGTGATCGATCCAACCAAACCGTTTTTCGGGTCGAAAATTTGAATTCTTATGCATGGCTACATAATGACTATCAAATACAAAATCGCCAAATGAGTTTGATTCGCACTTTGCGAGTGTTGCGCCACTTGTTATATTTTCAAACCAGTGGGGCAATCCTGCATGTCATGAAAAATGGTCAAAAAATCAACAGCTGCAGTGGATAATAACCTCCGTTTCAAAATGGAATAAATTCCCGCCAGATCATAGAAGAGGTTTAGTTTGCCAACAAACCAATGATGACCAATTTTTGCACAGTGATCTTGTCGCGTGGAATACAAACCATTTATTTTCGCCTCTTGGTCAGTGCCTTTCACAACTATAAGTTTTCTGTTTAAGATATTAACCAGTATTTCATGCTCAAAGACACATAAGTTTGCCCGCAAATCTAATTGGAATAAATACTAGACAGTGTTCTGAAATTTCAATCCAGAAGAATTTGCAGTGTAGGACCGCAGACACCAATCACTGTGGCCGGTACATGTGTTTAGGACACAAATCATTGGTCATTTTGAAGCAGAACTATTTAAACTCATGAGGATGCGGCCTGCATCACATTCGTCTTCGACCCGTGTAGTGAAGCAAGCTGCAGCATCATCACTTATAGCAATACGACACAATCAGGCCATGATAACATTGGATAAACTCATCTTATATTCACTTGATTTTCTTATTATGTCTTATGCCTACTCTATCCATATATTAAAATGGAGTCTAATACAAGTATGAGCATGAGAAGGAAAAACTTTTTCAGTCAAATTTGCTTACGGGTAGCTTTTTGAAATGATGACTCTCACCACGGACATTTGCGCATCCCCAGTTTGTTCAAACGACATATCTTTAATGCAAAAGCTCGATTGTAGGAACGAAGGATGTCAAAATAGTTGTACTTTTTATAAAATTGAATGATTTAAGCATTTATAACGTAATTTTGTGATTATCTAATTGATTTCATGTAGAGTCTACTACCGAGTACAAAGGTGATAAATCCATCAAAGAAACGCAGAAGTTATTGGCAGATGTCCTCACAAGCGGAATGAACGAGAATCCCTCTCGTGGTGCTACACAGCCAAACACACAGAAAACCATAACAGCCGAAGTTGCCGATGTATTGGATGCGGTAAAACTGGAAGGAGAACGAATAACTGAAGCTCACACAAGGTTATTTCGTCAGTTTAACAAACAACAACGCCAACGATGGATTGAAGAATCAGATGTATTCTTCAGTTTATGGGATTTTGCAGGACAGAGTATATATTACATCACTCATCAGGTTGGTTTCTTTGTGACCGTCATGTTTCAAGAGGCAACTTTTAAAAGCAAATACTTGTCCTAATAAAAGTATATAGCTTCATTAAATTTAGATAAAACCTCGTTCACTGTATTTTTGCATACTGCTTACCAAAAATATAATCCAATGATCTGAAAAATACTTACATTCCCTGTCATCAAGTCACTTGTCTTCTAAAATGTCACTACATGTGCTTTGTCATTGTGTCAGTCGATGGTAAGCTCATTATATGGATGGTAAGCTTATTGTATGGGCAATCAAAATGCAAAGTTCACCGATCAAGTAATCGATTTTATATTTATTTTGAGAGATTTATTGGTGATGAAATATTTACCAAGTACTGAAGATATCAAAATAATATGATGCATGGTTGAGATGAAATTACACTAATACTTGTCTTTCTTATAATTGACTTAATAATTGACTTATCTTAGTAACGTAGGCCTTTTACATCAAGCGTAGAAATAGTTATTGAATATATATAATTTAAAAACTCTTAAATATTTAAGATTTCCATAAACAGCATTTCATGCATATCCGTATGTCTGTCTCTTTGTCTCTGTCTCTCTGTATGCTCTGTCTTTCTCCCCCCCCCCCTCTCTCTCTCTCTCTCTCTCTCTCTCTCTCTCTCTCTCTCAGGTCTTCTCCCCCAGTCGGGCCTCATCCATTCCTCCAACTGCTCTCACCACGCC
>LD344870.1:128308-169325 GCA_001465055.1 Ptychodera flava
GGTGAATTTTAGAATCTGCTGCTCACAAGGTAAACGTATCAAAAGAGTTACTGGGTACTGGGTACATTTATATGTCACTTTAGAAAACTATCATTTGTATACAATACTGGGGAAGAAGCAGCACAATGATGTCATGTACCACATGCTGACTGTCAGAATTGCTGTGGAAAAGACAATGTCAGGATTTACAATAATCTGAATACCGTGAAATATTACAGGTAGTGTGTATGCTGTTGTTTAGCCAGCAGTTACCATGCCTTTCATATGAACCCCGCCCCCTAATCTTCATGCACACTCCATACAAACAAACACAATTCAACTTCTACTTCTCTGTGCAAATATATATTTTTTACTATTGCCCAAACTTGGTGCAAAGTTCATAACACTCTTAAAAACCATGGTCACCTGTCATTGACCACGGTGGTGGCTGTGGTTGATCATGATTGACCATGAGTTTTGGCCATGTTTGACCATGTTAGACCATAGTAATTTGTGCCATTTAACAAACATGGTCGTCTATGGTTGACCGCGGTCATACAGCCATGGCTGACCATGGTTTTTTGGCAATGGTTGACGATGGTAGACCATAGTATTTTGTGCCATTTAACAAACATGGTCGTCAATGGTTGACCATGAATTAACATGGTACACCATGGTCATATGACCATGAACTAACATGTTAATTCCTGGTTGACCATGTTCACTTTCGCCTGGGATGGTCCGTACGTACGGGTCGGCGCTATAGCCAACATGTCAGAAAGAACCGGCGCACTACCCGTGGTGTACAATTATTGAGGCGACAGCGTCTGAGCTGCGTTGATAGCGAATGACCTCGGTTAATTGTCAGAAATATAGCCGTGCAACAATACCCGACACTTCATTCTGAAACAAGATTTAACCATCTGGATTTTTATATAGAGAAGGGGTTTGCACAAAGTGGAAACACTTTCTTCAAGTTTCCGCCTTACGAGTTTTTATGACTGATAGCCTAATCGATTATCCCCTATTTAAACCGACAGGCACGTCACACATTTCCACACATTGACTAATTGATAGCTGCATTAATTGTAGGGGCTGGGTCAGGCGGCTTGGACCTCTGTCGTGTGGCTTGCGCGATTCAAAACCGCATGACAGAGGCCAAAGCTGCATGACCAGCCCACCAAGGCTACATTTATTGCAGCTAACTAATTTACTTTGTCGGCACTCCACTGAGGTTGGAAATCTTTGCATCCACACCATATCACTCCGCAACTTGTATTTCTTATCCCCAGAGACGATGCGTTTGTCTTGATACAAAAGACACACGTTGTTATAACTTTCTACATAATGTGTGTCTTTACACTGCAAAGTAAGAGCAAAAACAAGTAGTAGTGAAGAAATATTGGTATTTGTGATAAATTTTTTTCACCATTTTATTTGAAAAATAGCTACAGGGAGGGAAGGAAATTCCCTCCAGCCTGCGCATCCATAGCAACGGTCATTGACACATAAATGGTATGCGCGTAGCAGATTGCACAAGCATGAGCAGCGATGAGTCATATACAGCAGATAGTGCATTGACCTATATATGACTCAGTGGGAAATTCCCCATTGGGTATTACAACAGCGTTCCGAAGGGGAATTCCGTGGGGAATTACGTGTGAGTCATCACCATCAAACTACGTCTATATAAAGGAGGTTTTTACCAGTGTTGTCAGTCAGTTGACGTCCAGACTACCCCTTCCGAACGAGTAAGTATTACAGAGTACATTCTAGCTGATGTAAGTATATAGATGTGAATTTTTCCTACAGATTGTCATGACTGAGGTCTGATATTCTGCAGCTTTCATGAAAAATTTCTATGGAATTTTTTTCTTAACTCGGGAGTTAACTTGCTCACGCGATGGATAAAATTTTAGAAATTTCCTCTGAACTTAAAATATGCCGGAAGACCATTACTTCAAACAAAATGAGTCGTTTTAGATAAATGGTACTGATATCTAAAGTGTAAGTAGTATCTCTTTCAACAAATGAAATCTAAATTTTTACTATAACCCAAACGGGATTCGAACCCCCACACACTCACGGCAACATCGCCTAGCTGATAGGCCTCACACAAAACCAGTCGGCCACTGCTTCCAACCCAAAAGAGTTGGTCACAGTAACCAACTTAGATGTTGCAATTCTGTGCGCGACCGAGCAACACAGTGTGCGTGGAGCAGACGACACACAGACACAGTATGCACAGACACAGTACACACATATAGTAATCGGAAAAGCACGAAGCTTTTTACTGAGCTATCAGACAGACTCGGGGACAGTAAATATCCACCAGCAATACCGTCCACTCAGGTTAAAGAAATCTAAATTTTTACTATAACCCAAACGGGATTCGAACCCCCACACACTCACGGCAACATCGCCTAGCTGATAGGCCTCACACAAATGTTGCTACTTTCTTCTGAAGGCCTACTACGAGCAAAAATATCAAAATCTTTTTTATCTTTATCGATAATTATGATAATATTGCAAGGTGTTCTTTAATCTGTTCTTATAGCGATATTTCCAACTAAATCATCAAACTCGTCTGCTGTAGCTAATTTTATGCATTTGATAAAAACTGTACCATGTTGAAGTATTTTCATATTATCTGTCATCTGTTGACTGGCCGTCTGTAAATTTAATTCAGCTGTCTCCTCCCCCACACTCTTCAGACCCAGTTTCTTTAAAGTTGTGTCCCAAAATAATCTTACTGGAACCCTGCTAGCCGTATATGAACAATAATTCTCCCCCTCGTTTATCCACCTTCGCAGTGTATTATCTGATTTCATAAATGTTGTATGAGGACTAATTTTAAGGTGAATCAGTATGCCGAGTAGTGTAATGTATGGATTCTTAGGAGTAAGCCAACGACGAAAATCTAGCAACTTGTACTTGTTACCATTGCTATTGAAATAAATAACATTTGGAGTCCCCGGCAGTTCGACAACCCCACCTGCAATTTCACTATCCAATATATCCAATATGTTACGCGGTACATTATAAGGCCTGAATTTCTGAGTAGCCCCGTCCAATGTAAGAGCAAAGGGAGTAGGATCATTTGCTGCCTTTGTAGCATCTATTGTGCTTTCATCTACATCTTTTAGTTCGGAAAACTCTAGAGCATGTTTGTGTTCTTGTACTGAGGCAGAGGCTAAAACGAAATATTTCTCCCTGTCCTTGTAACGAAGGACGTAATCTTTATTATGGTTACCTGTGGCCTTAGTTTTATTGTTAACTTTAACATCACAAAGATCTTCGAGCCCAAGATTTAGTCCATAATTTACACTTAGACCAAAGTTTCCAGGGTTTGACATGATTGTTGTATATACAGTGAAAATTTAATAAATACCTTGTAATAATATACAACGCTTAAAGATGATCATTTGATTAAAAGCAAAACGGGTGAACCCATTACTGTTAATTTTAACCCTTGCATTGACATAGCACAGTTTACTACAATAAGACTATTACAGTGTTCACTCTATAATTCATGGAATAACATAACGGGGACGAATAGTATATTAAGATATCAAGAAGGTAACCAATCGAAGAAGACTAAATCAATGCGTCCAGGTAACTACAATATCGATACACTCAACAAAGCAATCGGGTTGCAGCAGAAAATTATTTTTGAAAAACATCTGCCGACAAGCCGCGTTTATCTAACTTTGGCTAAAGATGTTAAGGTATTTTTTAATGCCACAGGTAACTTCGCTAACCTCGTCAGCTTTTCAGATAGGCCAGATGACAACCCCATGATAAAAAGTACTATGAGTCCGAAGAAAGCAGATTTCTTAACAGTCACTAAATACATAGTTCATTCAGATGTTGTTGATGTTACTGGAAATTACGTTACAAGCGGCTCGGGTGAATACATACAGGGGAAAACCTCAGACTGTTTACAAATACTTCCCATCCGGGATACAAAAGAAATAAGTGAAAAGGTTACCTATGACTTAAAAAACAGCTCAATTTCCATGCCATTGAGGAAAGGCTCAGATTACATGAGTTCAATGCGTATTTGGATAATAGATCAGGACGGAAAGGAAGTCAATTTCAATAACTGGCCAACTAGCTTTTGTATCGAATTATTGTAGCCGTTCCGGAGACCCTATTGGAACCCTATCGGCATAGCACAAACCATCCCACGACCAATCCTCCAGCAATATAAATCATTTCCTATTTTTTTGCTCAGGACTGGGCTGATAATAATCTGAGAATTGAACTGCTTCACCTTCAGAATTGGCTTGCGTTGACGCAGTCGCCGCCGCTCCTTCCAGGATTTCTGCATCTGTATCTCTTAATTCAGCCGCAGCATGCACGTCCTTTGCTTGATTTTCTCTTTCCCAATCAGCCTTGAGTAATCTTTTTTCTGACCAGACGGTACGATCATGTTTAACTGTTTCTAATGCTTTATCATGTCTAATTTTTTCTTCAGTAAGAGCCTCACCATTCCCACTAAGCTTTTGTCCGATAATATTTCCTCCTGTGAATGCCGTTGCATTTAATACAGCACCGAGAACTGTCATTCCTATAGCTGCAGCCATAGCTATCTGTATATTGATATATATTACTAAGGATAAGTTTCTGTAGGAATAATAATATTATTATTTTGCGACTCTCTGAAGGTCCGTTCTGAAGGTTCGTTCCCGAAGGTATATACATTACAAAGTATAAGGTTCGGCAGGAATAATATTTTTCTGTTCAAGGAGATCTTTTGTCGCAACTGCGGCAGCAGTCGCTCCACCTAATTTTACCCATCGAGTGAGATTTGGACGGCTTGGATCGCCAATATCGATTTTCAGAAATTTGCTGGAGATCATTAGATATCCCATTGTAAGTCCAGCGATTACAATACCATCATTCATTGTGTTTACAACCGTTTTAGTATCCATGCTGACATGTATATAAAATAGAAAAATAAAATAATTTCCAAAGGCCTGCGGAATTAATCCATCTCATACAATGTAGAGGGACCGGGACTTGGTTGGGAAAACTTACTTTCCGCTACCGTTCTGAAGGTGGGCTCTATAGGCATCGCTTTCTGAAGCGGCTCATGCGTAAGCACATTCCGAAGCGGACTTGGTCGCTTAAGAGGACAAATATGTCAAGCACGCGCCCAATATAGTCCTAATGCTGTCAATGAAACTCCTATAATTCCTAAAACAAGATAACATTTATTATACCATCCATCACACTGTTGTGGCGGGCCGGGTAAGCTTTCACAGTCTAACACAGTCATTGCTATCGATTGACGCTGCACTATAGCTTGACGCTTCTTTTCCTTGTTCTGCCTGTTCCATTCTGCCAATTTCTTCCCTGAAGCAACTCTCCCTGGATGCTTCATCGGTAATGTAATTTTCTCTATGTTGCGCTGCGGCTTGTTCTGAAGGGTAGTCATTGGAGGAGCTTGTGGTGACGGAGTCCCTGGCGGAGCCGTTTCTGTTTGCTGAGTCGGTGTTGGAACCGTTTGGGGTGCTTGAAAAGTTGAATCCATTTATTTCGGGTATTATATTAAACCCGATTTTTTTTAAATCTACATGTTTACCCGTAGTTAAACCGGTTGAAACTAAAGCAAGTAGGGGTCCCCATATGTAGGCTATCCGTCCTGATAATCGTTTTATTTCACTGTTTAGAATAAAATCCTTTTTAAGATCAGTGGCATAGTTATCTCGGTCATCGATTGGAACTACCTGACTTATTGCACGGGCTCCTAGATCTATGAAACTTTGAGTGATGGTATCACTTATAAGAGAACTGTATTTTGCTTCGTACATTTTGAAGGCTTTATTTACCGTCTCATCCCCCTATTCTTCCACATCCGCAACTGAAATCTCCTTGCCAAAAAATAACTTGCTTTGACCACTTGCGATGACACAGAGTATTTTTTCACGCTTCGTCTCCATTATGGATCGGGCCTCCGAAGGCACTGATGGTAGTGCCCCTTCGGAGCGTGCTGTCGTATTTGCCGCTGCCAATGACTTTATTAAATTCTCCATTGTTTGCAGTATGTTATCTATTCTTAGTAAAAAATAAAAAATTCGTTTAAACCTGCCCTTACAAAAATATCCTATACCAGTCCTATAGGGTAGAGGCATGTAGGGTCTTATAGGACATCAGGCAGTAGTAGTCTTACAGGATTTTGGAACGCAGTCTTACAGGGAACCCTATAGGGAGCCCTATAGGGGGTCTTATAGGGAACCCTATAGGGGGTCTTATAGGGGCCCTATAGGGGGTCTTATAGGGAACCCTATAGTGGTCTTACAGGGAGCCCTATAGGGGGTCTTGTAGGCAGCCCTATAGGGGGTCTTATAGGGAACCCTATAGGGGGTCTTGTAGGGAGCCCTATAGGGTACAGAATATGCTTTACATATTGTTATCATACTTTCTAAGAGATTGAACTCGCACAAGGCAAACAAACTTCTGTAAAAGAGTGCAGAAATTTTGTTAAGTAAGGAATAACTCCTTTTGATTTTGCTATTGGTACCAATGCAATGAATAACTGCAAAACTCACAAAAAGTCAGTCAACTTACAAAACAAGTAATATACGTATTATAAACATGTAGTTTATTTCTAAAGGAATAAAGATTAACAATCAATCAAAACAGAAATCAATGCAACATACAGGGACTACAAAATATAAAGCAACCTACACATATGAATGCAAGGCCTACCTTTAACTTGTCACCTCAGCCAAGTGCATTATTAACTGAATAGATGTGTATCTTAACTCACGTAATTAAGAGGTCAGTTCAGCTGATGCTGCAATGTCGATTCTTACAGTTGTGACATATTAGTGAGCTCCCTTCTCCATAACACTGTTAGAATCTTGGTAATGGACCTTGGATCCTAATGTTCCATGCAATTTGGAGTTGAACTTTAGTACTTTACATTAACAAGAGCCATGCATGTTCACTGGTGCACTGCCTCAAGTGCAAATGAATAATACGTGGCTGTACTATTATGTAATCAGCCCATTGTAAATGCAGGAAACTATTTACATAACAAAGCAAAGGCACAGGTCAGCTCACTTGACCTTGGATCTAACAAAGAGAGTCTTTGTCTGTGTACAGCCATGACATGTACAAACGGCAAAAGGAATATGGTATGTTCCTGGCATGTGTGTGTAAATAGAAATAGCTTTTGAGAAAGGGTATATGAGAATGTGTGAAATTCTACAGACTATTTTCGTAAGAGAATAATTATAATTATAAACATTACTCAAACATTACTTGTTCAGTTTTACAGTCCTAAAAGTCAGGCAGAATCATCTAATAGGGTGTCCTATAGGGCACAAATATGAGCCTATAGGACTAGTACGAACCCATAAGACATGACACATAAATCCTACAGCACAGGCGTTGTCCTATAGGACGAGTGCTATAGGATGGAGGTAGCCCTATAGGACTCCTGCAGGGATCCTTGGGTCCTACAGGGATCCTGTAGGACTTTTTTGTAAGGGTGAATCCGAAATATAGTATTAACATAGTCTGGAATATGAAATATGGAATATGAAAATTCTCCTCCATTAAAATCTATCTGTATATACTACTACACATATAATCATGAGTACAGACGCATTCCCGGTTACTTTTCAACTGAATAAAAAACATATACCAACAGTACAGCATGCTGATATTCCTTCCAAACCAAACGACATAAAACCTATTCTCATGGACTTAGAAATATATGTAACGCCGACAGATAAATTTACTTTTCTTCCGTGGGATATATTTAAAGATAACGTAATCACTCATCGATCAGCTAAAGAAAGTAATGTCTGGTTGGGCGGCCCGCACATGAAATACTGGGACCAGCAACTGAATTTCACCGTATGGTGCAGCACTACTGGTTGTGGTATATCATTCGCCCATCTAATGGAGAGCAAATTTCCGCCGCAAATACGTTCATTCTGTCGTTTTCATGTATATTTTACAGTACGTTGGATCCTTCAGACGATAGGACGATAGTAGGGGTCTTCAAAGCCGGCGACAATCCGTACAATCTCGTGAAATATGAACTTCTCTGTACAGAATTTGGAAATAGAAGCCCCACGAAGTCTGACTTTCATTATCGCGGTGGTAAAAACTCAGGTCTTGGTTATGGTTATGAATATTACACTAATCGTGGGCCCGTTCGTCAGCCTGCCGCTGTATACAATGGTCATGACTTTAACCTCTCCGCCGACAGAGGCATTTTCTATACACATACCATTTTTCGAAAGAAAAAACATGTACTGCCCGACAAAGACAGACCACACTATTATTTCTTCCGAAATGATGGATTGGAGGGGCAATACAATAGTTTCATCCCTCTAAGGGAGACTCGGGATTAACAAAGGCCGGTCTCGCCCGCCTCAATGAAAGCCTTGAAGCCTAAGTATATTGCATACTCGGTGTACAAGCAAATATTCGCAGTACCATTGTGGGCGATACTGGCAGTGCAGAACAAGTCCGAAATGAATTCGGCGTTCTCCTCGAAGATGAAATTCGCAATACTGACAAAGTAATTAGTTATAGGCGATATCAAGACACAATAACAAATACTGGTGTAAAACTGATATGGCCGTTTCGCCCAATTTACTTCTCTTGCCGTCTAAAATGGTTATTCTTTCGGGCCTGGCAATCACAGGTTATAATAATGAATTGCTCTACGCAACAGAATCTATGGTCTTCGGGGTAAATGGAGATATAATTACAGAAATTAAAGAAAGTGCTAAACATGAGATGGATGGGGACGAGGATGCTGTGAAGTGGCAGGATGAGTCGCCTCACTCCAACACGGTTCCCCTAACGGAGCCTGTTCCCCTATCAGAATGGAAGGCAGCAGATACAGTCGCTGCTGTTGCCGGCGCAGATCCTATTCATGAATTCGGCAAAATTGGTTTGTTATCTTTAGCCATATTTAGTACATTTATGTACAGTATATAGATCAGATGTACACGACCCCACCATTCAACATGATTGTAACTGGACCGACAAATTCTGGCAAAACGAAATATGTGATGGATCTCCTCACCGGTCCGTACTTAGGGAAATTTGACTACGTAGTTTTCATTTGTCCGACATTCATGAACAATAAAACGTATAATAAAAGATTCATTTTCAACGATGACAACGTGTTTGTGTTTCCGGTCGGACTCGATGCTGTGGATGATACACTAGCCTTCGTACATAAAGAATGGGCTGGCACGAACACTTTAATAATCCTCGACGACTGCGCATAGTCCAAAGATATGAAGAAGCGCAGTGACATTTTAGTCAAACTTGGTTTAAGCTCAAGACACGACATATTATCTGTCTGGGTTCTGACTCAACAATATACTAGTATTAGTAAACCATTAAAATATACAGATGTTAGTGCTTTTTTACACACCGAGCAAGACAGACAACAAGACTATTATAAAAGAATATGGAATGGAGGTGTCAGAACGGGAAGCCACGGACCTAGTCAGGCAATTGAAAAGTACACCATTTAGTAAACTAGTATTTCATTTACGGCATCCGTACAACTTACAATTTTTAGTATAATATAGCTAATCATGGCTTCGACCAAAGGCTCTCTAAGAGAATTATATTACAACCAAAGAACTGGTTTCAGAGGTGTACAAAAATTATATGAGGCAGCACGGGCCAGCGGACTAAAAGTTACTAAGAAAGAGGTGCAGGACTGGTTGCAAACTCAGCTAACTTATAATCTACATAAAACAGGTACCTCGTACTCGCGGTGCTACGGGAGGGAGGCGCGTTTTCGTATCATCGATAGATCGATGATCTTGTGGAGTTGCCTTTACCGTTCACAAAAGAGAATAAAAACATTCGATACATGCTGACAGTAATCAATGTGCTCAGTAAATATGCATGGGTCAGGCCGATACAGTCAAAAACAGCTGATGATACTCTGAAGGCACTACAAGACGTAATTAAGAAAAGTGGGAGGCAACCTGACAAACTTCAAACAGATGAGGGGCGGGAATTTACTGACCGAAAAATGCAGAAATGGTTGGAGGAGTCAGGCATTCACTGGTTTCACACGTTTAGTGACAAAAACGCTAGTGTCGTTGAACGTTTTAATCGGAATTAAAAACCATGATGTGGAAATTCTTCACATACAGACAAACACGTGTATGGCTCGGTATTCTACCACAACTTCTCGAGAATTACAATAACACCGTACACGGAAGTATCAAAATGAAACCCGTCGACGTAACAGAGGACAACGATTGGCAGGCATTTTATACATTATACGGTCCTGAGTTGGCAGCCGCCCCTAAGTTCAAGCCAGGAGAAAGGGTCCGAATTACAAAATACAAGACCACTTTCAGGAAAGGATATTTACCAAATTGGACAGAGGAGGTGTTCATAGTTTCAAAAGTGGTGTACGCAGCTGGACTGGGTACTCCGCCTGTTTATAAGATAAAAGATCTGAGTGGAGAGGAAATACTCGGCACTTTCTACTCCGATGAACTGCAGAGTGCTGCAGGCGCCGACGAGCTGTACAGAGTAGAACGAATTTGAAGACGAAAAAAAAATTAGAGGAAAGAAATATTATCTGATAAAATGGCGCGGTTATCCAGAAAGTTTCAATAGTTAGGAGCCAGAGGAAAATGTTATTAGAACTTCGTAGCGTTCCGAAAGAGTACTTATGTAGTTCCTTCCTGGTACTTGGTGGAGTACTAACGCAAGTACTAACATAAGTATAAACGTAAGTAATTACGAAAGTTATTCAATAAGTACCATGGAGCAAGCCTTAATTTCTTGAAAGCCGAAAGTGTCAGTTTACCATTTTTATCGCATCCGCCCGGACAAGTATTTATCATGTATTGACGTAAGTAATGTTTACTTATTGCATCTTTGCGGGCTGTATGTGGATCAGGTGGTACCCTTCCGTTCCAATAGGGGGACGCGTTGGAACCCGAAGGGGCACATATCAAGTTTGCAAGATCTTCAAAGCGACTTCTCATGTTGTCATGAGCTGTTCTTTCGAGTCCCCCTTGTTCAGCTTTATCGATAAGTTCTGGTTGAAGTATAATGTACACAACTGACATGAGCCATAGACAAGTAACTCCGAAGTCTTGCCGCTTCATCATGTCAAGTGCCTGTAATTCAAACGGAGCATTATAAGCACACACAGATTCACAAGTATTAGTAAGTTTGTGGAGGTTCTTGAGTGATACCTTAGGTTGTTCTAGTTGTTCTTGATTAGGTGGATAATAAGCTTTTTCAAGTTCGCCTTCGGAAAAACCGTCTATTAAAAATCCCTGGCTGCCGCTATCGCGTGAGCCGTCCCAGGCAATTCCAAAGTCAAAAGCTCGTGGAAAATCTACTGGCCCGACTGTCTCTGTATCAATTGTAGGATTAAGTATATTCTTGAGAAGGGTAGACGTAAGTTGTTGTCAGAATATTTCGCCTACAATAATGCAAAGTCACGTCTTTGAATATGATGATGAAACTGTTTAATTTATCAAATGCCCTAGAAACCACCTTTTTTCTTGCGACGCCACGGAAACGCCTCTAATTCGAGAAAAAGTCAGATGTTGAATTATACTTGAGTCACAAATAATCAGTCTGTGGCACCAGCGGCCGCACAAGTATGATCTATAAACTTATTTTGAAAATCGGTCGCCGTCAAATTTACTGCATCATAACTCTTACCGCTTCCAGTTGGGCTATATATGAATATGTATGACATTTTTGTGATCTATATCATAGAAAAAAAATTTTAAAATTATTTTTCGTAAAGATATATTACGATAAGACAATGGCAATCCTTTCTATTTCAGATGCAATTAAAATACTTGAAAGTGGAGAAAACGTTCAAATCAGTGATGGAGGTAAATTAGTATTTGGTGAATATGTAGATCCTATTATATATGTAGACAGTGAGCTAGAATTAATTTTCCCCATCAACCCTAAATATGGCTCCAAAGATCTTGCTACATGCGATGAAATGTGTGTGTGTTGGCGACCAAGTCTTCAAAAGTTTACCGATTTAATAGTATCCCGTACCTTGGGTGAAAGTTTCGATGCAAGCACCGCTAAAAGTTTCGCTGCAAGCCTGGCCTCTCACTTCAACAATGTTCTGATAACATTTTACAATCCATCTAAAGTGTATCAGAAGCTAGGGAGCAACACACAGACAAAGTATTTCAAATTTCGGTTTAAAAGAGGAGACGATTTCTCTACATGTATTGATATAGTTCAAGAAATCGACTGTGGTTTTAAAGCAGTGAGCCAATTGCCAGCCAGAGAAAATCCTGCTATTGTACCACGTAATATCCGAAGGGGTAATAAGATAGAATTCTTGGCATTTAAACCGCGCTTATTTAAGCGTAATCTTTCTTTCAATATAGAGAGGTTATTTTGTGTCACACCTTATAAACAAGGAATTCAAGACGTGGAAGAACTAGTCGACTTAGAAAGATTAAGCGAGATATATAAACAAATAAATGCTGACAAAAATATGATAGTGGATTTTGATAACCTATCATAGAATATTTTCTTTTTAAAAAAATGTTTAGGATAGTATATATTATAAAGATTATTATGGATGAGAATATTGACGTTAGGCGCCGCTTACGAAAACCATTCAAGGGAACAATTTTACGAAAAGAATTTCCTGAAGTCGAGCGAGTCGAGGACATCGCCACGATCGATATCGAAGGTATGAGCAAAGAAAGAAAGATGTACTCTGTTTATGCAGAAATGGAAGTCAAATTAGTGGATCCAAAACCTGTTAAATTAAAAGATACAGACACAAAAGATTTAAGAGGATCGAAATCGGATATAAAACAACAATTAATAGATCGCTTCGACCATATGCTTGATACAATTGAAAATGTTGAGGGTTCTGGTCTCGTTCTCGAGGAGATACTTAATTTTGAAGTAATTCTAGTAGAAGTTCTACTGGGGGCCGGCGGCTCACGCGACAGCACAGTCCAACTTCCTCAATGGTTAAAAAAAGAGCATTGTGTGAGTGATCTAATTCTACCTCGCGGTAGCGAGAACTGCTTCCAGTATGCAGTCGTGGCAAGTATAAAGTTAGGTGACAACAAGTTTCGTGAAAAGAAATGTGGTCAGACTAGAAGAAACTGGAAGACGTACGCCCCATTTGTGGCCGACTACTGTTGGGATGGAATACCATTTCCTACACCCGCCGATGAGACTGTATTCAAGCGCTTCGAGCAGCAAAATCCAGGGGTCAGACTTCAAGTATTTCAGATCTACGAAAATGATCCCGACCCGTCCGGCATAACTGTCTTGTATAGTGGTCGTTTTGATTGGGGTCCGTACCAATAGGGGGAGCACAGATAGCGAATATCTTACTGATAGTCGTTGAAGATGGCTCACGCGATAGCCACTTTGTACCAATTACTGCATCAAATCGTCTTTATAATTCTCAAAATAATCGTAAGAATGTGCACAGACAGAAGTGTATTTGTATGGTTTGTAAGCGAGGTTATGCGACAACAGAAGAATTGGAAATACATCAGGTGTACTGTGGGACAGACACTGCTCAGCCAGTTTTTCCTAAGGAAGAATGTCAATTTGAAGGACATCAGAAGAAGGTTCCTTGTCCCTACGTCGTGTATGCTGATACTGAGGCAATTATTGAGAAGGACACTGGCCTGCACATTCCAATTTGTCTTTCGTATGTTATTATTGAACGATGGCCAGGCAGTAAGCCAAAAATTTACCATAAAAATACATTCACGGGCCTCTCCTGTATTACAGAATTTCTAAAGGATATGAAGAAAAGGGCTGAGAATTATTCGAAAATCGTATTATTGGAAAATAAAACCGATGAAAGATCCTTCTAATTACAAGAATCCAGACTGTATTGCATGTGGAGATCCCGCCACATACCGAATAGTGAAGGATAAAGATACTTTTATTGTGAAGGGTGCCGCCCATCGAGAACCATTCCTATCTACTTTCACAACCTCAAGGGGTACGATGGTTCTTTTATTTTGAATAAGTTACATGAAATCGATACCGACACCGGAGGGGGCGTCGGCCTAGAGCCCGAAATCATAGCTAAGACGGGCAATGGTGGAATTATGTGTCTTAAGAAAAAATTTATCTTTAGTGCCTCAATTGTTGTCAGTGGGGAGTGGCCAAACCTGGAGAGGGAGACAAAGAAACGTTTGTTTTATATAAAGTTTATGGACAGTGCTCAGTTGATGTCTGGGTCGCTCGCGAAGTTGGCAAATACTGTGCCAGAGGATGGACGGACGGCAGTACCACTTTCATACCCACACATTCGGCGGGCGAAAGGTTTCTTCCCGTACCAATATTTAGACTCGGTTGACAGACTGGAAGAAGAGGAGCTCCCACCAAGACACCAATTTCATAGCAAACTGACGGAAGAAGGTATTTCGGAGTCCGATCATGAACATGCATTGCGAGTATGGAACGAAGTTTGGTGCCGGAGGATTTGTGATTATATGGAATTCTATTGTGAGACCGACGTTCTCCTTCTTGCGAATATATTCGAAAATTTCCGTGACACATGTTTAGAAGCATATAAATTAGATCCAGCCCACTATATATCAGCGCCCGGCTTGACATGGGATGCTATGTTACTTTACACAGGTAATAAGTTTAAGCTCATTCAAGATGCTGAGCAGATGACTTTCATACAGAGGGGAATTCGAGGTGGTATCAGTCAGTGTAATATTCATTACGTACAGACAAATCATCCAGCTTATGCCACAAAGGAGATAGGTGGGAATTACGATTAGGAGAAGCCGTTAACTGAAATAAAATATCTCGATGCTAATAATGGCAATGAGTCAACCAATGCCAATGGAGGGACTTCATTGGATGACGAGGGAAGAGTGGTTAGAATGGGAAGGTGGAGCAGGCTTGGATTGGGGACCCGGTGCCAGATTTCCACCAAGTTTTCTAGAAGTAGACTTAGAATACCCTACCGAATTACATGAAGAACATTCCCATCTACCTCTAGCTCCGCATCACTATGAATTTCCGAGGCAGGGTAGTCGACTGATCATGAGTCTTGTGGACAGGGAGAGATACGTCTTACATTACAAGTTGCTTGAATTCTATCTTCGGAATGGAATGCGACTGAAAAAGATTCATCGGGCGCTCGCATTTGAAGAGGCTCCGTGTCTTGTTGGATATATTGACTTTAACACTAAAATGAGGGCAAAGGGAAAGACAGATTTTGAAAAGAATTTCTATAAGCTTATGAATAATGCAATGTTCGGCAAGACAATAGAAGACGTTCGAAAGTACAGAGACTTTAAATTTGTGGCGGGTCACAGTAGTACCGATAGAGGTCGTAAAAAAATTCAGAAGTATAATCCAAAGATGAAACATATAACTCTCATAACTAGTGAAGAGGATGGCGATTCCTGCAACAGTGCCCTACTGGAACTGACAAGGGATAAATATGAATATAAAAAGCCAGTTTTCATTGGTGCGGCAGTGCTTGAACTTTCTAAGCTGCTTATGTATGAGACGCATTACAATTAATTTCGAAAGCGGTTCCTTGGAATACGATTAGCCTACATAGATACTGATAGTTTTATTTACAGTGTGCCTCTTTCTTCTCCAGATGTAACTTTCAATGATATATTCCGAGAAGATGTAGAACAGAATGGTGAGAAGTCTATATATGATACTAGTGGTATGAAAGACGTGATGGGAGTTCCAAAGATTAATAAAAAGGTGATAGGCAAATTTAAAGATGAGTTGAATGGTGAACCTATTCTTGATTTTGTCGGCATACGCTCGAAAGTGTATGCTTTTCGGACTCCAACTTCGGAGACGAAAAAAAATAAGGGGATAAAAGATGTTTGTGTAAGAAAACATTTGAACTTTGAAGAATATAAGGATCTGTTTGAAACTGGGAAAGAGCCCGAGTCAGCACAATTTGTACAGTTTGTGCGGAAAAAACCTGGTGAAATCCATACTTAAAAGCGTAGTAAAATCATGATGGCGCCAAATGATGTCAAACGTGTACATTTATACAATCAAGACACGGGCGAATGGCTGGCAGAAACATGGCCGATAGGGAGGAGTTCCTAACGGAGTTAACTTTCATAGCCATTTAGTCCGTAATGTTGCATGTAACGCTCGAGCGGCGGACTAAATCCTTCTTGTTTCTGTATTTCTAGTGCCTGATGAAATATGTTTTCAATAAGGTCTGAGGTGCATTCCGAAAGGGTATCTTTATCCTCTTCTTTCTTTATAGATGCACCTTTTTCTTGTATTTGTGTAAGCAGCTGTTTGTATTGAACGTAATAATGTTTATATTTCTCTCGCCTCTTTGATACTCCTGTTTTTCCTTGTATTACATCAATAACAACACCTGGTATAGGAGTTAAGGCTAACAGTACCGGAACTGTCAGAATTGCCGCTATTACAGCAGAGCTTACAAGAATTTCCTTAGTCACATTAAGAGCCATATCAATTCGACCCATAAATTTGTAACTTCGCCAATATGTAGCGCTAGTTCTTTCGATATAGTCAGCCAACTGTTTAACGCTTTCAACAACTGACACGTGCATTTTTTTACTGTATATGTAAGGGATGATAAAAAATAATTGTAGTAATAGAGACACAATATGGCAGAAGGAGGAGAAGATTTGGAACTCGAGAATTTAGGTAAAAAAAATTTGGATGATTATGATGATGATGCTACTGCTGAAACATCTTTTACCGATGATGCCTTTGCAAACTCCGACCCTTTACAGGCTAGCGCACGTGACAGACCCACAGGTGAGTCCTTGATTAGACAGAGAAGAGAATTTACAGAGCTAATGGCTAACCAATTCTTAGATATTAATATGATTACTGATTTGATAAACGAAGATTAATGCATACGAATGCTAGTATTAGGGATAGAGAGCTGTATTATCGAGACGCCAGGCTGACATCAAATAAAGGCAAGAGGTATTTAGCGTTCTCCTCAATAAAAGGTAAGGGAGCTGCAGAATTTAAAAGAGATATATTAGAAATGCCTACAGATTTTGTATCTAATGAAGCGAAAATGTTCTTGAAAAGGCAGGCCGATAGACTGAAACCCTACGACATTGGACGACTCAGAGATAGAATAACAGATTTACGAGTAAATTTTAGCGATAATGCCGATGAAATACATACTATCGACAATAAAATCGATGAATGTAATAATCTAAACTCTGAATATAGAGCTATTAATGACGAATTAAGGATTGCGAATATGCGTATTAGCGAGCTTAACAATGAAAAAGTTAAAATAAGGCTAGAGAAAAGAGACGTTGAAAAACAGTTAAGGGAAATTCCTGAAACACACACCCAAGAAAAAGAAAAAGCCGAAAAACTACTAGCTGAACTCATAACAAGAGAAGCTAAAATTGTTGATCGAATTGAATATGAACATGATAAGATCAGTGGGGCACGTCAATGTCTGGCTACGACTACGTCTCTTCGTGATGTAATTTCCGATCCAGAATTGTCACTCAGGCTGAAGCTGACAGAGTTATTTATATGAAATGGTATTACAATCGCTGCAATACTGACTGCCCTTGGAATGACAATATCAACAATTGCCTTGGCTGTGACTAAAAGAGGAGGGGGGGTCTGGAACTGGCGGCTCTGGAGCAAACAATGGTTCAGGCCCGCCTTAAATATACACAAAAGCGAAAGAAATTGGAAAGCAATTTGGCAAATGATTAAAAACCTTGGCCGCAAAAAGTGCTGCTGCAATACCAGGTTTAATCGGCTCCCTCGTTTGTTTTCTATTAAAAACAGCAGGATCAGTTGTCAGATTTGCTGGAGAACAGCTATGGATATTTTTAACTAGTTTAACATTTGTAATAATAAACAAAATTATGTATTGATATATGGTCTTAAGGAGTCGGCATGTATGGTGAAAAGAATATTGCAAAGTTTCTTTCTAAAAATAAAGACCTCTTTGGTTTCTCTGTCGAATAGGAATGGTGTAAACTGCGACGAGTAAATCGACATATCCTTTGGGCAAATCCAGGTGTCCAACTCAAAGATGATAATCTATATCATAACATATTAGCTTTCATTAAGGAATGTCAAAAGACTAACTTCTTTAAGCGACTAGAATTCATAAACGTCTTTCAGGAGGTTAGGATGACCAGGAGGTTCAACATCTACAAGAATATTGGGTTCTTTGATTGATTCGCGACACAGGTAATCGATTTATCTTTCAGTCAGATGGAAATATTTATGTAAAGATGTGATTTATTTTGAATTTTTTCTTCTACGTTACTATATACAATACACGAAGTGAAAAGATGTGATTCATTTTCTTTTTAACTGTAATTTTTTTCTGAGTTACTATATACATTACACGAAAATGGGATACGATAGATCATTATTACCGAATTTCAGCAACCGAAAACTGCAGGGAATGAAGGCAGAAAGGACCCATCATGTGGTTGCTCATAATCCAAGTGAGGCAGATCCAGGCCAGACACTTATCATATGGTGTCCAAAATTAGAAAGCGGAGTAGTACTAGTTCCAGATACTTTTGACCTGGTTTTTGATCTCAAAGTAACGTCACATGAAGATAACCGAGTAGTACAAAATGTTGCAAAAATATAATCGAGCGTATGGTCCTCACATTTGAGGGGCAGGTACTTTTCAATGTGAATAAATATAACCTTATTGAATGTTATTGCAATCTCTTGAAACATAAAAAGGAGAGAACGAACATGCCACTGTACACAATTCAGAACGAAAATCTAAGAAAATTGAGAAGTGGCGCAGTCGATGCAGATCCCGCCGTCGTGGACGATCATTTACTTTTCAACACATATAAAACAAAATATACTATTCGTCTGACTCATCCCCTCATAACAGGTCATGGGGTTGCATATCCATCAGTGTTAGGGAGTCATATTGAATGGGAAATTACGCTTGCACCGGCCTCTTAATTACTTGTCAGTAATCATGCTGTTACACCCAATTATAAATTAAAAAACATTCAAACGGAATATGAATCAATATCGGATCCCACCCTCGCGATAAATACTGCTGGATATTACAACAGTGGGAAAAGTTTTCTTTACGAACATTTACATTATTTTAGAACAATCCCATTCAATGAATCAACAACGGTTATCAATGAAAATATTAATGTACCAAGACGTAGCATGACAGACATTGTGATACTCTTCACTAAAAATCAGAATCAGTCAGAACTGAATAGTGAATTTTCTTTAATCCATCCATTGAATCTGTGTCTGTAATAATTGAGGGTATTGCAAACAAAATGTACGCTCAGAAGATGTTACCAAGACATTTTGGACAGAAACACGACGGTATTTTGCTGAAGATCGGGACTGGTGTGAAATTGATATGGATGAAGTCGATTATTTGAAGAATAAATTCTGTCTGTTTATCGATCTGCGTAGTTTTAAAGATATTGAATTTCATGGAAACGGTTTAAAAGTAATGAACACAAAAGATGGTATACAACTTGAAATAATAAAAATGGATACATCAGTGAAGGGTGTCGACGCTCGCGATGATAATATATTTGTTCATGTTTGTGTTATCAGTGATGCAATGGTCTCCGTTGAGAATAGTAGATTAAAGTCTATACTATTTTAATGGAAATGAAAATTGTCTCAGAAGGGACTTCAGAAAAAAATTTCATAGAAACTGCAGAATATCAGACCCCAGTCATGACAATCCATAGGAAAAATTCACATCTATATACTTACATCAGCTAGAATGTACTCCATAATACTTACTCGTTCCGAAGGGTAGTCTGGTCGTCAACGGACTGACAATACGGGTAAAAACCCCTTTTATATAGCCGTAGTTCGATGGTGATGACGCACATGTAATTCCCCCTCGGAATTCCCCTTCGGAACACTGTTGTAATACCCGATGGGGAGTGCCCCACTGAGTCATATATAGGTCAATGCACTATCTACTGACTCATCGCTGCTCATGCTTGTGCAATCTGCTACGCGCATACCATTTATGTGTCTATGACCGTTGCTATGGATGCGCAGTAGGGAGGGAATTTCCTTCTCTCCCTGTAGCTATTTTTCAAATAAAATGGTGAAAAAATTATCACAAATAACAATATTTCTTCACTACTACCAGTATAACTTACAAATATGTAATGACTAATTTTATTGACATCATCGGACGTCGACATTGACATGTCGTGAATGTATACTATAATTTATTTATGTATTTATTTACAACAGAAGCAACGTCCAGTTACAGGCCCAATAAGAATTGAATTAAAAAGTCTACAAAGTATGACATACTGTATACAAGAACATAAAGAACAGTAAAAGAAAAAAACTAAAAATCCAGCAACAACAACAAGAAGAGCTATTAAAATAAATCATAGCAGCAACTAAACAATGAAGCAGAGATCAGCATATAAATAACAGTAACAAAAACAAAACAAAAAACACAGAAGAATATGAGCCCCTAACATTACGAAACTCTTGGTATGAAAATTTAAATTTGTCAATGTCATATTGACATACAAAACTTACTGAGTAACTGAAAAAGTAACTATTTTGATGAAATAAACCATGATAATTTACTCTCTAGCTCTTGTAACCATATCCGGCACTATTTAAACATGAATACAATAGAATCAACTTACGTTAATGTATGCCTCTGTCTGTTTATAGACAATACAATTCTTCAAGAAGTTCGTGAGAATGTAAATAGCAGACTTGCTTGTGAGTGTGTGGTTGGAAGGCTCGTACGCTTAGTCTGGATCTACAGTACGGCATCTAGATTGCTCAAGGCAGTCATCGTGGATATTCTGAAATAAAATGTACAGCATTATCATTGTCCATGATGTACTGAGAATAAATATGGTGACAAATGATATATATATTTACATTTAACTTATAGTTATACATACCTGAAAATGTTTGACAATATTCAGGTTTCTCCTTGAAAATATTGCATGTCTCGTTACGCACCCCTTCCGTGTTTTCCCGGCCATTCTGATATTCCATGGATCGCTTCATACACCAATGTACATGAGTTTTAATTGCTGCACCTGTAAATAAAAAATAATGTTGTCCTTGTGTTAATATTTTAGCAGTAATGACTATCCTGCAAGATTCTTTGATGATAGTCGTTACTTAGGCTATGTGTTCCGTTTCAGTCTATAGTTTACAGTTCACATGCATGTGTAATTGTTTTCTGTAACTAACTTAGCCGGGTGAACTCGACGCTGGCAGTTCATCAGAGAGAAATAAACTGGAGTGCGTTCAGACATATTATGCATATTCCACTATGATGCATTCGCCTCCAACCACTTTCAAAGTACTTTTCATGAAAATAGATAGGACACATTTGAAGTGTTGCAAATCACTTTTCCGCCAATTCGTCAACTTGAACATAAATTATTTATCACAATGTAATAGTAACTTTGATGACTAATACTGACGTTGTACCCTACCTTTATCAGATAATTGAGCGTGCCACGTCTTCCCATGGATTTTTTGAGCACCGCCAGTAATCTTCTTTATTTGCTTACCGATTTCTTTTGTGACTATCAAAGCAAGTGCAGTGAAAAAAGGCGATATTGATCAGTTGATGTTGATAAACGTGTTTCAATTGTTCTGCTAAAGTGGGAGTATCAATTATCAATTACTTTATCATTTACGTTGAAACGTGATACAGTTTCAAATTTACATGTGTCTCCAAAAACCATGCATGTTAGAATATTTCAGTTGTAGCTCATATGCTCAATAATATGTGTACACAATTCAAATACATTTAATTTTGTATTTGTGCTGGTAAAACAACATGTCAACGGTTCAACTGCCATATACAGAACACACTTTGTGGAGGACTAGCCTAAAACAGTATGTGAAAACATGCAAGAATATCAAACCACAATAGGCCTAATACTCACCATGCCACGTGCCATTCGCATTTAATGTTTCTGGTCGTCTTTCCCGGAGGTACTTATTTACAGACGTGTTTCTGTCGTGTGCATGGACTAGGACTGGCACGTCTATAATTAAGTAATTATCACAATTAAAAAGGAAAAAGTAGTATCTCTTCAAAAAACTACATAGCATGAATATTTTACAAAGTCCATAGTTACATAGTCCAGTCACACTGCTGTTTTGTTATCGTTATACTATTTGGTAATTACAAGCTTACAACTAAAAAAATCCCGTACTTATATAATTACCCTTCTCATCTGCCCATTCGTAAAATTTCCTCACTCCTGCCATCTCATGCCTCTGTGTACATCTGTCGTCAGTTCTGGTAACAACTTCCTTGAATATAATTTTGTGGGTCCTACCGATGAAGGAAAATGTGATACATGAAAGATAGACTGTTTTAGCATACTGTTTTCAGGAGCAAAGGTAAAATACAAATAAAATTGCGCGCGCAAAACCTTTATTAAATCGTAAAGTGCGGGTATGTTTTGAACAGAGTATGAAAAAAAAAACTTCCTTCTCCCTACTGAAATTTTAAGCTTATAAATATTAATGTCAAATAAGCAACATTAGATATTTAGGCCTACCAATATGTAAACATGTGATTTATTTAAATAGATGTGTAGTTATGGCATAGGAACAAGGTAATTTCCATGGACAAAACAAACCGTTATTTTCCACGTTTAAATTTATAGTAAAATCACTTTACAGGTGTTATAAAAGAATAAAAACGCACTAACTTATCTCCAAGAAAGACGATGTCACTCTGTTTTGCATTTTTACGGGTTCCATAGCGAGCATCCGACATGACATCTATAGAACCCAGTCGATCCCCGTCATAAGAAGCAATCTGCTACGGAAAACACAGCCCGCGGATTAGAAATATATCAATATTGAAAACTGTACATATTTTATTAAATATTTAATCCTTTCTGTTAGCGTTTCACTCCGTCTTTGGATACGACATAGTGAAACGAAAAAGGTATTACAAAGTGAAGATGTACGGAAAAGATAAGTACATGTACATGTATTAACCGCCATTTTGGAAATCTTGAGTCTGCGCAATAGTGAGCTACCTTCTGCCAGATTCAGGCAAAATTCCTCTGTAGGCAAATCGCATTCACTACACTCTTCGCGTACACCAAAGTCAAAAGTTCCACATGAATCAGAACAAAATTCAGATTTGAATCAAGTCTATTGTAAACCTATGATGGGCAACCGATTGCTTATCGCTTTTCACAACGTAAACTTCGAAAACTACAAACCTCAAGAAGGGCGTCTTCTCTACTTTCGTCCGCAGCACACGTTACAATTGGCTCGTATTGACTAACGACTGAGGCAGAAAATAGAATAAAATTGTCATCGCGTTATATAATCCGTTCATTTAGATGATGATGATGACGACGATGATGATGATGATGATGCTGATAGTCGTCGTCGCAAGTTCATTGTGATCGTTTCTTCTCATGTCGAGCGTGTTGCAACTGGCAAATAATTGGCTTTATGAAGTTTTTGTACCATGTTGCGAAGAAATGTTTATTTAGGCCTGATCTTTGAAGTGAAACTTTTTAATTTTTTGCTGTACTTACATGTTTTTCTGTACCCTTTTTTCAGAGTTCCCATGTTCGCAGCATTGCACATGGTTTCATAGTGTTCTTCGCGCAAACCACAAGTTGTAATTGCGTGAAGCATCCCGTACCAAAGAAAACAGATAAAATCAAAATATTCAGATAATGTCTAAACGTGACACAGATAACAAAAGTCAATGATCAAATAATTTGTTACTCTCTGTTACGGCAAATGTCTCTGCTACAGAAATCAATGCAGTCTTGTGACGCGCCATTACTATAGCAAGGATTGACGATTTGTGTAGTTTGAATACCATGGGTGACTGGCAAACCAAATGCGAAATACACTTGCATCTTATTTTAAAGTCTAACCAGATATGAACTGAATGTGCTCACGTGTTTTACACCAGGTTCATTAATAGCAGTACACTTCACAGAACAATAAGATATATGTTATCACTATATGTAGCCGGTTTTTTTCAACATCGCACAGTACTCTCAGAGTTTAATCACTAATTACAAAACTTTATTTATATGCAAATGAGCTGTTAATTAACTTGACACTGCTCAATGCTTCATGGGACAATTAGATATCCATCAGATCAACATTTGTAGCACGTTTTATTTAATTTAATGTTGTAATTTTAGAGTAATGTCACTAATTAGAAAGTTCATTATGTATGCAAATAAACCCTAAATTAACTTGACACTGTTTAATGATTCATAGCACAATTAAATATTTATCAAATCAATATCTGTAGCATGTTTCACAAAATTTGGTGCCGTAATTTCAGAGATATACCTAATTACAAAGTTTATTAAATATGCAAATGAACCCATAATTAACTTTACACTACTAAATGCTTTACAACATACTTAGATATCTGTCGGATCAGTATATGCAGCAGTTTTCATCACATTTGATGCAGTTATTTCGGAGATATATGACTAATTATAAAACTTCATGTAATATGCAAATGAGCTAATTATTAACTTGACACTGCTCAATGCTTCTCAGTACAATTGGATATTTATCAGATCAACATCTGTAGCAAGTTTCATCAAATTTAACGCTGTAATTTTGGAGTATTATCAATAATTACAAAGTTAATTAAATATGCAAATGAACCCTTAATTAACTTCACACAACTAAATGCTCTACACCACCATTAGATATCTGTCGGATCAGTATCTGAGGCAGATTTCATCACATTTGGTGCAGTTATTTTGGAGTGTATTACTAATTACAAAACTTCATAAAATATACAAATGACCTATCTGTTAACTTGACACTGCCAAATGCTTCTCAGTACAATTATATATTTATCAAAACAATATATGTACCCAATTTCACTGACTTGGGTGCCGTAATTCCAGAGTTATATACCTAACACTGGGTGAAAACCCCATAATACAGGCCAATACAGGCACGTATTTTAGCCTGAATTTAGGGTAAATACATGTAAATAAAGGGCATACACAGTAATACAGGAAACACAAATACAGACCCTGTATTTTTGCCTGTATTTACCTGTATATGCACTCTTACAAATACATTGTAAATACAGGTAAATAAAGGTTAATACAGATTATAATTACAATCTGTATTGATCATGTATTTGCCATGAATTTGTATGTTTTAAATTCATCTATATTCATTCCTGTATTTGGGATGTATTTCCATGGCTTGAATTTACCATGTATTATGCCTAGATTTGCCATGAATTTCTTAGCCCCAAAGGAACCTGAATGAACCGTTTTGCTAAATAGCTTGACGCATTGCAGAATTGAACATTGACAAGGCGTGTGTAGACTTATCTTGCCAAGAGCCTTGAGACAAAAACGAACATATATAACATAAAAAAAATGACCGATTGTCAAACTACTGAAAGCGAAACACAATCTGCCATTTTAGGAATCGAGCTACTTTCAGATAAATGGAGCTAATTTCAGATAAGTGCCAGGTTGTAATATGCCATGGTAACCATAGATTATTGTGTTCTGACACGGAAGTAATGACTGTGATTTTTTTGTTAGATCATACTAATCGTTCCTTAGTTACAGTCGTCAGTAAACTATCAAAATTTTGTTATCAGTGATCTTTGCCTGATTATTATCACATTTTAAACAGCAGCGGCAATCACGCTTGTTTTCTGCTGGTATGCAGATCGATCTGTGTTGTGCAAGGCAGTAATTGTTTCATGCACAGTAATTGTACAATATGTTTATACGTTATTTGAAACTTGGTCGTCTTGGTAAAATGTACAATTTTATTCACTTTTCTTAGGCTTAATGTAGCCATCAAGGTATGGGCAGACCTCCATGGTGTAGCTAAACTGCCGTAAATTGGCTTCACTCGTTACCACTGTTTGGGGATACGTCCGGATGCATGCCAACCGTCATTTTTCACAATAGAGACTCATAGCTTGCATTGTTCATCCACTTTCATCACATTATATTTTTGAGCCAGACAGTCTTGGAATTTGGAGCATAGATCGGCAGAATGAGGTATAATTAAACATGAAAAGTCTAGCAGATAATCTCATCAGTGATTGGAGATGTGATCACGGACGTAAAAAATGAGGGTTGACTTGGGCATGGATGTAAAAAGAGATGTTTGGGGTCGAGATGACTGTGACTTGGTCACCTTGTCCCAAACCAATGTACCAAGCCACAGTCCCCTCCACCCACGGACGGTGACCAAGCCTTGCTTTTGTGATCATCATTGGCTGTCATAGTTTCACAGGCTTATAATCTCATAGTTTTTACATTTTTACAGAGCCGTTGTCGGTATTATGTATGAGAAATGTAATGCCATAAAGACCATGCCACAATCTATTCACTCTGTCAAATTATTTCACCATGTACTGAAAGAATTTTGTCATTAAAAAAAGGAAGAAAATATATCTGTTTGGCAGGACAGGGATTCACTGGCAGTCCGGGGAAATTGTTAAACCAGGCACGATACACGTGAGTGTATGTCACGGTCCCGTGTGTATGGAGGTAAAAAGCGACCACGCTGACCAAAAATGTTTTAAGGCTCTATCGGAAAGAAAATACACATTTCCCAATACAGATTTGTATTCTATTGCTGTAATGTGTTTTATACCGTGTCAACCTCAGACCATATTTTGATGTGCCTCCAGACATGCAGTCTGCACTGTGTGTAGAGTCCCTCCATCACGGATCTGTGCTCTATGGGAAAACCACCTTGCCACCTAATTTGCCATTCTCCCTATTATAATAAATGTATTGTTTTTATTCAACAGCTACCTGTTAGATAAGCGCCCGCTTATTGACTAATCTGTTGACACTAGTAGGTGTTTGACAAGCCCGCAGCCTCCGTACAGTCCCTGGCACTAACCACTTTTTGTCAGTGGGCCGAGGCCGAATAAAAAAATTGTGCGGTTCCGATAACCCGACCTACGCTATTTTTACCTGCCGAACCTAAACTTTTTAGAGCTACGTAAACACGGAAGTAAAAGAAAGACAGAAAAAAATCCATAAAATCACGCATTCGTATTTTTTGCCTAACCAACCAGGTCAACACCAACCCACAGCAAAGACAACAGCAGGCTCACAATAGTGACCAACCAAACTTTTATTAATGCCCCTGGCAAAAATGTCACTGGTCATGAGTTTGGTGCTATTACCCTAGCCTAACACCGTCCACTGTAAAAGCTAAAGTGACCCAAATCAACGCAATATACAAATTGTGGTTTCGATGTTGTTAGCACACGGCGGTTAGTCCGCACATAGACCCTCGAGGGTCTATGGTCCGCAGGGAGGTTTCGAAGCCACATGCACAGCCATTTCATGCCAGTTTTGTTTGTCGGACAGTACGCTTGTTTAGCTTCCTGTCTCAAGACTGAAAATTGGACATGTGCTGGACGCAATTCAGTTGTTCACTTAATTGCCAAATTGCGGGTTAAAAACCCACCTTTGTCAATGTGTACGAAATCTTAATATTACCGTAAAAACCCATATAATTTGAACACAAAAATGATTATGATTTTAAATTGTCGGATCGAATTTGAAAGGAAACGAACACTGCCAAAATAAATGGTCGAATTAATAGACGAGACGATTGAGAAATTTTACATGAAACATGTTTTTATTTGGAGACTGCTTCAAAGGATGGGTGAATTTTTTGGTGCCCCGACATCGACAAATGGTCGTCATTCAGTAGTTCTATGCTGTACGTCACAAATGAACAAGTTGTGTCGGCCCTTGAAAATAGACAGTAAATAGAAAATAAATAGTAACTCGTGACAGGCAGGTAATATGAGATATATGAGATGTGTAGTGCATTATCTACGTCTATCAAATAATAATAAAATGACATCACCGATCGTAAGAAACGCGATGTTGAAGAACATTGTAACAGTCTGAGAAGACCATGGCGACCATTTTCCTGTGAGTATTCTAAGTTTGAAAACTTGCGAAACCAACATCAGAAGACTTCAACTTTTTGGCTGTGTTCTACGCATGTTGTAATGTCAGTCAAATTTCAGGAAAGTATCCGTTCGTGATCCGTACAGTGTAATTGTGCAACCCGACGGCGATTTCCGAAAGAACATGATCGGTTCGTGGAAGCGTAAAAATATCTCTCTCTCTCTCTCTCTCTCTCTCTCTCTCTCTCTCTCAGTCTAGCCGTTTCGATATTTTGATTTGTCGACATTTATTTCGGGTTCGCAGTCACCACTGTATGTTGATGTCCATTTCTGATAACGGGTATGGTCTCTGTCGTCACTTTAGTGATTTATTCCTACCGTGCTCAATATCAGACACTTAGAACAGGAACAACGCTGGTAATATTGCGTATTTAGTCTTGAAAGCCAGTAAAATTCGTAACTGATGACATGTCAAAGCATGGGGCAAGTTATCACCATTGGAAGTGTATAAACTTTAACGTACGGGCAAGTTCACATTGAATGGCAATTTTAATTTTTACCGCTGAGAATGTGTACGACAGTAAGAATGAAACATGACGGAGAAATGATACCGACTTCTGAGAAACAGCATGATTTTTTCATCGCAACAGCACGCAAGAGTGAGTAGTAGAAATATTACAACCTTGTAGGCTTGTTTGGTCCCCAAAACTAACAACAGTATAATGTTTACTATCCTCTATGTAATCAAAACGCACCTGACGTCATTTCGTGATTGTTTTACTGGAGGTCCACCACATATCTTTCTCTCACGACTTTGACTGACATGTATACCGGTACTTTGGTTGATAATGTTGTGCTGTACTGTGTTTGACCTGTACAACAACTGTGTAACATGACTTTTGCGTACGACTTTTGGATTACAGATGGGTGTGATTGCTATTAATTTGAATGCAAAACATTCGAATATTTGAAACTCGGTATAACTAGCTACACCGCACGAAAGTTATTTTCGGAACCAGGACAGTAGCATTGATCAAGCCCGGATTTTGCATGGTAGCTTTGGAAACAGGTGTTTTTTTCTTAGAAAACATGTGATGTATTACTTACTGCCCCCTTTGGGCTTAAACTTTCGCCGTCTCGCTCCTACACATCAACAAGATCGTTCAGTTACGTGAATCTGTAAATTCATCAATTATTATACACAACTACAGAATACAACACAAGGGTCGCAGTCACGGATCGAAGGACGTCCAGGAAAAGACACCAGCGACGTGTATGTTGTGGACTTTTTATTGGGTTTTAGAACATATAAATATATCAGTTCATCTGACAGCCTGAGTGTACCGTACGGTCGTACATCGAATCGACAAGTATATAAAATTCGAGGGTCTACGTTTTTCACTTTAAAGTTGCTTATATTCAAAAACACAAAGACATCGCGACTGAGTCCAACAGTGGTGCAAGAAATTTTAATTTCTAGTTTCTGAATCGAATCCCACGTCAGGAGGTCAAGAAGTACTAACCTAGTCCTGCATGTGAAGGCGAGGCTGTGCCCCGATGAGATTGCATAAATCATGAATGTATAGTTAATTTTCTACCGACAGAAATAAGACATGTAAGCTAAACAATAGTTATCGATATATCTGAAAAGCGTTCATAAAAATTGGCATAATAAGATAAAATGTCAAAAAAGTACAGTTTTTTTTCGATTGAACTTATTTATCGCACTTGCTATAGTCTAGACACACATGCTTGTCTTGGAATCCATTTCTCTTTCATGCACAGACACTTCTCCTTGTCTGTGCTCACACATAGTAGATCGACCTGGTTGGGTGCTGTCGTGCTTACAAATATATTTCTTCGCCGCTTCGAAAAACATCTCGCCAACTTTCAACTTTGGGGCATGGTCTACGTCTTTGTAATGTTAAAGGAACTAATGACAGTAGGCTGGATATTATTTCGGTCATATAAGAATATAATATTGTAGATAAAAATCCTTTTTATCAAGCATGTGTCAAATATCTAATCACAGTCGGCCGTCCGGAGACGTTAGACTGTCTATGATTTCATCAACAGGGAACGAAAATATTTCGATTTATTGACTAACATATGAATGAAAAGTAAACTTGTCTTTCCTTGACATCTCCGTTCCGTGAGTAAATAATTAGTCCTGCAGTCTGTATGAAGGTCTAGCCGCCTCCGTATTACTCACTCAGGCCATGGAATTAGAAACAGCTCTTACTAATTCCATACTCAGGCCGACACTTGGTTGTTTTGCCAAAGATCTCGTCAGCTTTCCGGTTTATTGCATGGGACACGTTTCACAGTAATTTAGGATACTATATCGGTCAAATTAACACAGCATATTGAAGATGAAAATACTTTTATCGATTGACTCAAAGAGCTAGAACGAGTCAGTGAATCTGTAAATAGACGGACGGGATACGCACTGGCAAGTCTGTATATAAAAAATGATCCCCCTCGCCTGCTCCTCGTAGATAAAGTCGAACCTGTCCCTTAATTAATCTGGCGAATCACAAATATATGGTGCATTGTGTAATATTTTTTGTCTAACAAGACTGACAGAAATTGCATTTTGTCATAATTGAACATAAATAATAATAACTTCTAAGCAAATTCTTCCTGTGAATATTTGAGCACTTAGGGGGTCGTAAACAGTAAAGCGCCACCTTGATGACTTTGCTGTACCTGTGTTAAAGTTGTACCTGGTCCCTGGAGTGGGTTGTCATGCTGTTACGAGCCATCCAGATCGACAAGCAAAACATTTTATTCAAGTTATTCTCCGTTCAACCCCAGTGTAACCATAACTATAGACAACCCATTTTCGAAACTTGGACGGAAGACAGCAAACTTTTCAACAACAGTGACATGTCGGCAAGTACCTAAATCGCCGCAATCATAGTTATACAACATCAGCTAGACAGCCGTTGCGTAATCCAGGTATGTATCGTTGTCCTCTCAACTTGTCCCAGTGTTTTCGATACTTTTTCTTGTATAGCTCTTTATAGAAATATCTTTATCAGGTACAAGTATCTAACATTTTTATATGTTTTCATTCACCAATAGTCCTGACTGTTGCAAATGTACACCAATTCCTAGCTCTCCGTTTCAAAGCCCTTTATAAAGGCTTTATGCTAATATGACCTTTTCATGCCCTGCATCAGACCCAGGGAAGAGTGTAAATGCCTTGCAGACATATGTACACGCATAAGCCCTAAAATGACAAAGTAACATGAATGGTTTACGTTCTACCATTTGTTAAACCTCGACTTGAAAAGGTCAGGGATCGTAAAAACTGAAGTTTTGAGAAAACTAGGCGTTTCTATCTTTTGTTTTCCTCTCAAAGTGCAGTCATTGGTATAAATATGTTGCGAGGATTTTGGATTAATATGACCAGACTCTTAATTCTTACATCTCAAATTTATGTTCTATGTATTGTGATTTCGCATGATCGGAAGAGCCCTATTATTTTTGGGGTCGTTTTGGTAGCATTCTTAGAGGCATATGCATCTCCATTCACTTAGTTGCCATTCAGCGATGGCCACTACTATAATTAACTACATTGTTATGCAAATAAGCCACTTTGCTATCAGTAATTCCTTGGGAGCAGACTTTTCACACCTGACCAAATCTTTCCAAACTTCTAAAAATTTGGGTTTCCTTTCAGTGACAAGAAAGTCAAGCTGATGCTTTAGCGCTGAAAGATTCACACAATTCCTTGAGCCAATGTTAATGCAGTAATTTTTTATAGCAAATAATAAGATCTTTTTCAGCAATGTTAAAAAGCTGAAAATTAAGAATCAAGAGATAAAAATATCACACAATTTTCATAGATAATTGCGAACACAAATATAAATAACACTGTTATTCAATAACGCAGTGACCCTTATCTCTTATTTATACATTTACTGCCTCTGTGATTAGTTACCCTTTTTACTAATCTGTTTTCAATTTATTTTGTCTTGCAGGCCATGAAGACGAATTATCGTGTGCTTCTGAATGACGACAACATGACTCTTGACGGGTTTACTCCTGTACTGATGTAAGATGAAAAAAGGAGGGTGGATTTGTCATCTTGAGGTATCCTGCTTGAAGAGCAAACCCATTGAATGAACTTTCATGTACATTAGATGCCTGTCTAAAAGAAAAGTGTATTTTAAAATTCTAAGAGGAAGGCAGTCATTCTACTCATTGCATCTGAAAACAGTGAGGAAATACGCAGCAGATCTCATCTTATCAACGCATTATGATTACCCAGATTTCACTACCATAGTTGACTCAATTTTTTCAAACGCTGATTATCTCTTGGCCCACCACCTGTCCCTCCACAGTTAACATCTCTTAAAACAACTTGTTTTGAACTTTGGTATACATGAAATTTTCTCTTAAACCACTTGTTCATTTGCTTTGAAATTTAGTAGGCAGGTTTCTGAAGCCAAAACAACCGAGTAAGATTTTATTAAATTATGGTGAAGTTTGCATGTAATTGTATTTTAGGGGCAATTTTTGCCCTTTTAATGAAACAAATATCTTCTGAGAAACTGCAACTCAACTTATTCCTTTGAAATTTTGCACGCAGGTTGCCACCAGTGATCTGAGTAAGTTGTCTTCTGATATATGTTAATCCCCATTGATGAGTTGTAATGCATGCCAATATCACGAAGGGGCTCTGTTAGCCGCAACATAGCTTGTTTTCTTTCCAAACAAAAAAGAACATGTGCTATACCCGATTAGAGAATTTCCCAAAGACCAGTGCAGTAATTCCAATATCTGTGCAACACGCAACTGATCTGAAATATTGTTTACAGTTCTAGTGGTTCTTTTTACTCCTTTATGTGTTTATTTTCTAAAACTCTGATTGAATTCTAGTTTTGAAATAAAATTTTAATTTTTCTTTGTAATATTTGCTGTGTAAATCTTTGTTGGGTGTGCGTGTGATAAGTGACACTACTTCTGGCGAAAATATCATGTCATCATGTTGGTAAAAGATCTATAGATATATAGACAACTTTTTACCCAGATGAGTCCTTCTTACCCTCACATGATTTAAATATCGAATCAAAACAGTGATCCTCAAGTTTATAATCGGATGCAATGTTTTTATTTGTAGCAGTAACTCAGTTACTGTCCTAAGTTACTGTTGAAATGAAATAATTTGCCTTGTAGATTAGTACACGCCTCTCGGTGGGCTTTCATTGATTTAGTGGCTAAAATTATTCCATGAAAATTCAGTATTGTTCACTGCCAGCAATCTAATGTTTGAGAAGCTCAAACCAAATATGATAATTACAGATGCCATATATGGTAACATTTGTATATAAATACAGAACTGCATTAATCTGAATTTATGTAAATCCTGAAAAATAAACAGGAAGCGCTGCCAGTACATTGGCTAGAAATACACGTAAATACAGGCAAATGTAGCCCTTTATTTACAGTGAATATAGGTAAATACAGGAGATGTATTTACCATGTATCAACAGTGCATATACAGGTAAATACAGGCTGTATTTTCCTGTATTAACCATAAATACATGGCTGTATTTACCTGTATCTGTCTGAATTTGCAGCAAATACAGCCAAAATACAGGGTCAATACACTCTGTATTTTAGCCTTTTCACGCAGTGTAATTACAAAGTTCATTAAATATGCAAATGAACACTTCACACTACTAAATGCTTGACACTACAGTAAGATATCAGTCGGATCAGTATCTGCTGCAGATTTCATCACGTTTGGTGAAGTTATATCAGAGTTATATGACTAATTACAAAACTTCATAAAATATGCAAATGAGCTATTTATTAACTTGACACTGCCCAATGCTTCTAAGTATAATTAGATATATATCAGATCAATATTTGTTGCAAGTATCATCAAGTTTGGTGCAGGAATTTCAGAGTTATCTCACTAATAACAAAAGTTCATTAAATATGCAAATGAGAAGATAATTGACGTGACACTCACAGTATCATCATAATGTTCTGAGATTGTCATCTGTGAAAAGTTTCATGAAATTTTGTGCAGTATTGCTTGATATATGTCTACACTGTCATTACCGTCTCCATAGGGAAACCATTGTACGGAAAAAAAACCGATATTGCATAACTTCATTAATATCCAAGCCACACTAACCAAAATCTAATCAGTTCTTGCAAGTAGCATATGGTACCTGTGTACCAAATTTGACTTGAATCCGTTCAGGCGTTTTTGAGTTATCGTGTAAACAGACAGACAGACAGACAGACACGAACATACACACACACACACACACACACACACACACACACGCACACACACACACACACACACGGACAGACAGACAGACATCGCTATGACATTAGCCCACGTGTTTACACACGTGAGCTAAAAATATGAGGACCGTCATCATACTTACCTGTAATTGACAAGTAGTTTCCCGTTTGGCAGTGTCGATGATGAATACCACGTAAATCGGTGAACTATCCCCTGTGTACGATCGCATTTGAAGTGCAGTCGTCCTGCGTGGCCCATCATCTGTACTCTTTGACATTGCAGTTTGGCTTGGCAAAATCGATTGTGCTCACCGACACGTGCAACCAGATTGTTCACGGATGATGCCGTTGCCAGAAACATCTTCTCATCAGTCTGTGTTCGATCGGTGGCTTGAAATATTGGAGCCTCATCGGGGCACTCGTTTGCTTCTGATCTGTCCGGACCGTTCTTTGTCAGGAACAAGTTTGTTAGTTCAACAAATACGTCATAGTTCGTTGATTTTGCTTCTCTACCGCCAAGTAGACAGCGTATGCGATCTATGTTAGCTTGTAGTTCTAATTTCTCAGACTCCGACGGAGCAACAAAATCAAAGTGACCCCTTTTTGAATTGTCACGAATCCGTCGGAGATTCCGTGCCCGAATAGCCTCAGGGGTATGGGATGGCGGGACACGGCGGCCTGAATCTGACACAGGCATAATGATTTCCACTTTTGAGACGAATTTTTCTAGATTGATGTTTCTGGTAGATGTCAGCAATAAAATGATTGATTTGACGATTATAACTTGGAAAGGAAATTCACAAATAGCTCTCAGACTTACAAAACGGCATGGCGTAGATGCTAGTGTGCCTCTTGTCTGATGTCGACTTGAACGAGACTAAGCAAAAGTATTGTAATACTAGGTGTTTAATATCTAAACGCGATGATTGACACCTAGAAAGGGGGTGAGCAAGCCAGGCTTGGAAACAAGGACCCCAATCCCTCTCGAAGATCACAATGTATTTATTGTTTCTAGTATGAATATTAGCGGAAACGCGACAGGTGTTGTCAACCTTTTACTGGAAACAATATGCGTCCTCCTCAGCATGACTGATACCAGTCAATCATTGTCGACATCATTCGTTGATACACTTGTTCTCAGTAAAACAAATTGACATCCAGACCTGTCACAACATTATCAAATCATTTCCATTTCCCTCCCAGCAAATCATCCGATCATAAACCCCATTGCCTATGATGCCGACCCTCTTCTCCATGTAACTTTACCCACAGTCCAAAGACTTCTGAGCGAAATACTGCTAATCCGGACTACCCATTGGCCTATGCCTGACAAATGCGTCCATCATGCACATATATAGGTGTATAAAAATAATGCGTTTGTATTTTTCCACTCTCCAAATGATTGCGGAGAACATTAGTTGCAACTCATTCTTTCCGAGAAGTCTTTGATATCTGTATAAATCCTGTCTGTCGATTGCTGAATTCGGCTATAGGGTATGCCATACGCTTTTATAATGCACAACCGATACAACTGATCAAACGTGATACCGGTCATTTTTTATTTGGACATGGCAGGAGTGTAGAACATACCTTTCGATTAGCTTTGACTGTTTGTGCAAAAATCCATAAGTGTATGTTGTTTTGTCTCTACACTTGGACTGCAGTACTTACTTTCACCAAAGTTTCGTGTTTCGTGAAACATGTAGCAATGCCTAGATTCAATCGCAAAACCGCCGTATCGAGAAAACGGTGTTTTATCTGAAACAGGCCACGTCAAAACGGCAGTTTACTAGTACCATGCAGTACATTCCCTCGAGCCAAATGCACATTTTGCGACAGTGCATATCCCATAAAAAGTTTACGCCATGTTTACAGCGCGACATGTAATGGGCATCCCATCGTATTTTCTGGCATCGGGTTTCTGGCAACGGACAATCTTGCGGTAAAAGTCTCTTCAGAAAATAACAAATGTGTCGGAAAGGGTGTGCAAAAATGTCACTTCTTTTGATGGAAAATAAACGATGTCATTGAAAACCCATACTAAAAACATACATATTGTCATGAAAGTAAAAATGGCCATCTACGTAAGAGGTGTGTATTGATGTCTCAAAGCACAGAGTGCTACTGAAAAAAGTGCTGGTAGCACTTGTAAGAAAATGGCATCTGCGACTGCTGGCATTTTCATTTTGCGACTGCTAGCGCTTTCAGTCTACGACTTGAACTTGCCGTAATTTATTCTTCGATTTATTCGCTAGACGCATTCACAAAACATGTTCTTGGCGCGATAGCGTCATTCACGTGGTTCATATCATTTTCAGAAAGGAGCAATATTTTAATCATGTGAGCTTTTGAAATCGAAGGAAAAGGCAACAAGACGGACACAACAATGTGAAAATGCATGAAACTTTCTGGCTGACAACACCCATCACCAGATTATGGGTCCTTTTTTACACGGTCATGGACGTTTATTACGTCTATTGTACAGTGTGGTGTGGATCTGTGTCTGAATATCGACATTGTTGCAAAATTGTCCTCGTGATCGTCAGTGTACCAGCAAAATTTCAATCAGCAATTTATTCACGTAGCTTTGGCTTGGTTACTCCTAGCAAGCGTACGATTGACAGCTTGATTGTGACATTTACATAGCAATGTAATGCTTGTCAGGACGAGCGTATTCATTATGCGAAAGCACGACTTTTACACCATTGACACCTCTTGTCGATGAAGAACAACATACCCATATGGAATATCTAGGGCCATTGCGATCATTTGATGTCGCCGACCCAAGCTTGACCAGTCTACCAAAGAACGTGTTGATGAGCTAGCTTGCACAGGGATTAGATTGGGTTCTGTCCGTGTGTTGGTTTGTTTGTGGAGCTACTGTAGTAAACACCTATTGCCTGGTCATGAGGGCTATAGCGCCCGTGCGTTACCAGAAACACATCGCTATTCCCCGAGGCCGTAAGCCGAGGGGTATAGCGATGTGTTTCTGGTAACACACGGCCACGAGGGATAATAGACGAGCACTATAGCCCAAATAAAGACCAGGCTATAGGTGTTTTATAACACACCACATGCTCATGGTGTATTGTTATATAGTTTTTAATCTGTTTTGATATTTTGCACGGCAACAATTCATTGTGACAAGTTTACCGGGCGATGTTTCCACAGCGGTTTCAGTTGTACGTACGTGGTACCACTATCTTTCAAAAATACTCTAAGCATACCTAGCGACATCCTTAGTTGCACTTTAATCTTTTCCGTCGATGAGCTGTTCAAGTTCCTACGCTGTTGGAATGTTGGAAAACGTTGGAAAATCTGTTACAGAGAATGTGCCGTCACCTATCCCAGACGAACATCACGGTCTAGTCACCCGCCATTGTTGCAAAGCTGCAGACGACACTACGGTCACGTGACCAGGCACTTTTCGAAATTTGGTCAGAACTATTTCCCTAGGGAAGTAGCTTTTCAAAAAATACCCTCTGACGTCACTTTTGTCGATCCGATGGGGACTAGACGTATTTATAACACGCCACATGCTCATTCCATGTCGCGATTCGCCAGAATACGTCACGTGACGAGAAAATAGATACGTCTAGTCCCCATCGGATCGACAAAAGTGACGTCAGAGGGTATTTTTTGAAAAGCTATTTCCCTAGGGAAATAGTTCTGACCAAATTTGGAAAAGTGCTCGGTCACGTGACCGTAGTGTCGTCTGCAGCTTTGCAACAATGGCGGGTGACTAGAACGTGATGTGCGTCCGGGATAGGTGACGACACATTCTCTGAAACAGATTTTCCAACGTTTTCCAACATTCCAGCAGCGTAGGAACTTGAACAGCTCATCGACGGAAAAGATTAAAGTGCAACTAAGGATGTCGCTAGGTATGCTTAGAATATTTTTTGAAAGATAGTGGTACCACGTACGTACAACTGAAACCGCTGTGGACCGGTAAACTCGTCACAATGGATTGTTGCCGTGCAAAATATCAAAACAGATTAAAAACTATATAACAATACAACATGAGCATGTGGTGTGTTATAAAACACCTATAGCCTGGTCTTTATTCGGGCGATAGCGCTCGTCTATTCCCCCTCATGGTCGTGTGTTACCAGAAACACATCGCTATACCCCTTGGCCTACGGCCTCGGGGAATAGCGATGTGTTTCTGGTAACGCACGGCCCCTAGGGGTAATAGACGGGCGCTATAGCCCTTATGACCAGGCAATAGATGCTTACGATTTTCTCGTCACGTGACGTATTCTGGCGAATCGCGACATGGAATGAGCATGTGGTGTGTTATAATGTGCTAATGTGTAAAGTGCATTCCACAAGATGTGCAAACCCGACGTGAGCGATCTTAGAGCGATGCCGTTCAGTCGATGTTTGGATTTTTACATGTAAACATCGAAATGGAGAGAGAGAGAGAGAGAGAGAGAGAGAGAGAGAGAGAGAGAGAGAGAGAGAGAGAGAAAGATCGAGATCCAAATTGGAAATGCATCCAAACTTATTACGCAAAAGATCCGGTTCACGCATCGACATACCTAACTGGATCGACGTACAATTTGACTATACTTTGGTAGTGCTGGCGTTATATTATATTCCCAAAACATATATAGTCTATAAACGTACTTATTCTAACGTTACTTTATCCGAAACCCAAAAAGAAAGTTCTAAAATGCACTACCACGGCCGTAGAGTAGCCTTGGCACAACATAAAGAGGCCGTGATGCAACCAAACTCACTCGAATTGCAAATTTATAACTTGAATAGTACTTTAGACTTTTACTCTTCATGCGTATGATGCTGCACAAAATGAAAAGAAAATTCTTTATTTCAATAAAACATGGCAATTCGCAGAGAGAGAGAGAGAGAGAGAGAGAGTGAGTTCTCGCATACTGTTCCATGAGACTGTACTCTATCATCCGTATTCGAATTAAAAATCTCAGTCTGATCGGCTTACAAAGCATATTTGGCAAAAACATGTATCCACTACCAGTTTTCAAACGCACTCATTGGCTGTCAAACATACTTTAATTGACAAAGTCGACAAACGTCGCAAGTCAGAGACTTGGAGTCGTATTTTGCTCGTCGTCCCGTCCGAACATGATTGTGCATCAGTGCCGTACGGCGTACGTACGACAGTGTAAAAAAACTTCCAATGATTATAATCTTGAAAATCTTTATTTCGATAAACACAACTCGTAATACTAAGGAGATGGAATCACTCTAAAATCTCCATACCCTAGCTCACATGTACGGTTCAAGAAACAAATACTGCGTGCCTTTCAATGTGTGAGTTGTCCAACAAACATTAACTATGGTACATCTCACAGAGATTTCAAGAAAATTCCCCTAAATATGTTCATCGAAAGTGTTCCAAACACACAACGGTCAAACTTACAATATAGAATGCAAAGCTGATAAACTACACACCGCCTGTACCTCTTGATCTCGAGATTATGAAACTGCTACTAGCACGTTCGATTCGCAGAATGTAATTTGATACACCTGTCTATACCTATTTTTTCGTTGTATGCAAGGTAATTTGAGTTCCAATTCATGGAACAGAGAAAATAAACGTGGTGCCGACGTGTCCACGTCCAGGTGTGAAAAAAACCATGCGGGTCCCTTGATACGTCTAGCGTCGTGAGAAAGAGAAACAAATTATGGCGTTCACCTGTTCACACAATAATGCTCGAAACAGGCAACAACCCTCTTGTCTCGACGATCGTTCCCGTCATTCACTGCACGGACAGTATGTCGCCAATTTTTGTGCATTTATACCCCCCCCCCCAAATGTGGTTTCAGTATCACTTGAGTCGTTTCTGTAAACAAACGAACACAGCACATCCACTGTCCGCTTGATTTCCGAGATGTCACGAACATTGAAAATCGTCGTGAACGAAGAGCAAGAAATCGCCATACGTGGTTTGTTTACCCACTTTTGGTGGGATTTTCAAACCGTTGATGCCATCGAACTACGTCGAACGACAAGCGAAGAAGGCGGCACAAGACTTGGCATCGACTTCATAGTCCCGCGAGACGCAAGTAAAGCCGAGTGTCCCGACTGTCTTTGCCAGGCGTGCGTGACAACGTACAAGCAAGGGTGGTTAGTTACTGGTCAGGTACCTACCGTCCGTAATGCCAGTATCAGAAAATGCTTGTACAAGAAATACTGGACGCTCCTGGACAGAAGACAAGCCTGGCATGATGAGCGTTAAAAACCTTCCCGAACAACCTTACAGTGGTCATCATTGGCACTGAGACGAGAACAAAGGTAATCTCTCGTGTGTGTTCCAAAGTGAACACACACACAAACAAACGGCCCTTTTCAGGGCCACTACATATTTCCAAAAGAGAACTACCGTTATCATTTCACCGACTGGTATTATGCCTACCCTCTACGCTCATTAGCGTTTATAATGTCAGTTGATTTGTTGGATAACAGAAATTGATATGTTTGTACCGTATCTAACATGTTAGCATTGCAAACGTTTACCGATTTACACCTGTAGCGCGTCGGTTCTTGATTGACAGCTTGCAGGCCTTAGTTATGGCAACTTGCCACGCTAATTGAAGACAAAGAGAAATAACTTCATCGATCAAATCACCTTTATTTATGCTCGAATCGTAAAAATTTTTCGATACATTCAATCACTAGACATTCATAGTTAGGTACATGTGCATGGACGTCTAAGTTTCTTCGACTGTGACCATTACATTCCAACTTTTCCCCACACAGAAACTGGGCAGTTTGGATTATTCATACCTATCTTAATCTTACTGTTCGTAATGTTTATGTCGTAAACACATCTATCGCACACT